>CAUYQV010062955.1:0-18864 GCA_963574575.1 Galagoides demidoff
CTAAGGTGGCGGGTTTGAATCCCCAGCCCGGGCCCGCCAAACAACAATGATGGCTGCAACCAAAAAATGGCCGGGCGTTGTGGCAGGTGCCTGTGGTCCCAGCTACTTCGGAGGCGGAGGCAGGAGACTCGCTTGAGCCCAGGAGTTGGAGGTTGCTATGAGCTGTGATGCCATGGCACTCTACTCAGGGGGATAGCTTGAGGCTCCGCCTCAAAAAAAAAAAAATAAAATAAAATAAAAACCTCTAGAACTTGATTATACCTAGGGGCCTTGAAACACTTCCCTCTGGATACTCATTTTTCCCTTGTTCGACATACTTCTTTTATTCTATGACACACAGATACCACACAGTTACTAGATGGATTTCCTCTAAGTATTATTTTCAGAATCCTATTCCCTATTTAAAAATCTATACAAACTCATTCTTCCTGCATGCCAAGTAAAGTCTATACCCCTCTACCAGTGCCGAAGGCCTCGTGTGGGCTGGTCTAGTCTCTGCCTGCTCTCTACTTGTTCTCATGGTATGCAATCTTGGCAATATACCATGTTTGTTAACATCTCTTTTTCTTCATTTACACTGCCTCTCTAACTTAGTATACCCCGCCCATCAAAATTCAACCTCTTACTTAAAATCCAAATTATTTTGCAGAATTTTCTGTATTTAATGATATTACCACTACTTATCTCTGTTCAGCTAGGTGACAAATTCTTTCAATGCATTTTGCTCTTCTCATTTGAATAAAGGACATACTACTTATAGGACTTAATAAACAGGGAACACAATAATGTTTTCCCTTCATGAAGTTATCAGAAGGGAAAAGAAGAGAACGAACTCAACATGTATTAGACTAAATATTGTAAGGTGGGCGGTGCCTGTGGCTCAAAGGACTAGGGCGCTGGCCCCATATACCAGAGGTGGTAGGTTCAAGCCCAGCCCCAGCCAAAAAAATTTAAAAATAAAAATAAGTAAATAAATATTGTAAGGTCTCACAGGACAAAGGACCAATACTACACAATTGGTTAGAAACCACAGGAAGAAAGGCCTCTTAGAGAAAAGCTGGATCATACCTTACTGCTTATCTCAAGAGTCAAATCCTATAAGACTTTCTTGCAAATAGCACTTTGTAAAATCCTATCCCCATGTACTATAATTGCTTTTAATTAATCAATTCCATACTACCACAGATAACTAAAACCCCTAAAACAACACTTCCCACTTGATAAATACTAAATTGCATGTATTTTGAAATCTTTTTTTTTTTTTTTTGAGACAGAGTCTCAAGCTATCCCCCCTGGGTAAAGTGCCATGGCATCATAGCTCACAGCAACCTCCAACTCCTGGGCTCAAGCCTGTTTGGCGGGCCCAGGCTGGGGATTTGAACCCGCCACCTTAGGTGTACGTGGCTGGCACCTTAGCCACTTGAGCCATAGGCGCTGAGCCTGTACTTTGAAATCGTACAGAATCTAATACATACCATTTCCCCTCCATACTTCAGCTAAATGGCAACTTCCTTCTCCAGGTTCTTTGCAAAATTCTACAACATCTCGACAGGTTGTTTCTGGTGTTATAGGAACTTCTGTTAAAATCTGCTCATTGTTGCTCAAGAAAACGGTTAATATCATCTGTAAAAGAACAGATTAAAGCTACATGTTAGATTCCTTTTCATAAAAAGATTAATCTATAAATTTAAAGTGATCTTTCCAATCCCCTCCCCCTGAAATGCCTATAGGATTTGTTTCAGGAAATAGATAAACCGAATCTAAAGTTCAGGTTTCAGAAAAATAAAAAAGGCAAGCCAAGAAATTCCAAATGAGGAGAGTATTAGAAAAGAGCTAGCACTACCAGATACTTACAGAGCTCCAAAACAATATAGAAAATATATAGACCAACAGGACAAATTTCTGTCCCAGAAACAGACCCCATTACATATAAAGAAATGACACGTTATAAAGGAAATATCTCAAAATAAAAGAGAGAAAGACTATACACAATGAATGATGTTTCAGCAATTAAAATATCCATCTGCAAACAAACTGGAGTCATACTGTACATCATACACACACAGCATAAGTTCATAATAGACCAATATTTAGATATGTCATAAAAACTATAAAAATTGTAAAATAAAACCTGAATAAATTCCTTTTTATAACCTTGGAGTACAAAAGCCTTTTCTAACTAAACCAGACATTATATATTACATATATATATATATACACACACACACACACACACAAACACAAAAGACTGATATATTTGAAGACATTAAATATAAGAATATCTTACTAAACAAAAAAGAGAGACTGGAGGAAAATATTTTCAATACAAATAAATGGCTAAGCTCATCAATATACTATAGAAAGAGCTCCTAAAAATTAGTAAGAGACCAAAAATCCAATTCATGAGGCTCAGCGCCCATAGCTCAGTGAGTAAGGCGCCAGCCACATCCATTGAAGCTAGTCGGTTCGAGCCCTGCCCAGTCCTGCTAACTAGCTGGGTGTTGTGGCAGGTACCTGTAGTCCCAGATACTCAGGAGGCTGAGGCAAGAGAATCACTTAAGCCCAAGAATTTGAGGTTGCTGTGAGCTGTGATGTCACAGCACTCTACCGAGGGTGACATAGTGAGACTCTGTCTCAAAAAAAAAAAAATCCAGTTCATTAAAAGACATTGGTCGAGGCTTGGTGCCTGTAGCTCAAGTGACTAAGGCGGCAGCCACCTACACCAGAGCTGTTGGGTTCGAATCCAGCTCAAGCCTGCCAAAACATCAGTGACAACTACAGCCAAAAAATGGCTGGGTATTATGGTAGGCGCCTGTAGTCTCAGCTACTTGAGAGGCTAGTGCAAGAGAACTGCAGGAGTTGGAGATTGCTGTGAGCTGTGATGCCACAGTACTCTACTATCCAGGGTGACAGCTTGAGGCTCTGTCTTGAAAAAAAAAAAAAAGAAAAAGAAATTCGTCAAGAAAATGAATATATTACAATATAAAAAAACCGAATGGCCCTTAAACATGAAAATACTTTGTAGGGTACTTTAAAAAGCTAAAAGTTAAAATTATTTGGATTTATTTTCTAAAAAAAATTTAAAAACAAAAAAAATCAAGGCCGGTAGGTAGAGTGGCTCATGCCTATAATCCAAGCAATCTGGGAGGGTGAGGTGGGTGGACTGCTTGAGCTCAGGAGTTTAAGACCAGGCCTTAGTCAGAGCCAGACCCCTTTCTAAAAATAGTCAGACACTGTGGGGGGCACTTGTAGTTCCAGCTACTCACAAGCTGAGGCAAGAGAATCGCTTGAGCCCAAGAGTCTGAGGTTACTATGAGCTGTGACACCATGGCACTCTACTGAGGGTGACAAAGTGAGACTCTGTCTCAAAACAAACAACCCCCCAAAATCCCACCACTGTAAGATCTTAAAACATTATATTTGAAAGGATTTTTTGAAAATACCCCTGAAGTAAAACTTCAAAGGTTTTCCCTAATCACAAAGTATTATAAAATGTTTAACCTTTATTAAAGGTCAGAAACAAAACCTGCATTTTCCCCAAAACTCTCCTCTCACTTAAAATTTTTGCTGCCAACTATGCATTTTACTGTTGTACTTATTTATTTTTGAGGCAAAGTCTTACTCTGTTGCCCTGGGTAGAGTGCAGTGGCATCATAGCTCACAGCAACCTCAAACTCTTTTTTTTTTTTTAAATTACTTATTTATTTATTTTTTTGTTCTTATTGCAGTTTGGTCCAGGCCAGGTTTGAACCCACCACCCTTGGTATATGGGGCTAGCACTCTACCCACTGAGCCACAGGTGCTGCCCCAGCAACCTCAAACTCTTGGGTTAAAGCTATCCTTCTACCTCGGCCTTCTGAGGAGCTGGTACTGAAGATGCCCAGCACAACTGCCTGTTTCTTAGAGGTGGGATCTCCCTCTTGTTCAGGCTGGTCTCCAACTCCTAAGCTCAAGCAATCCACCCACCTTGGCCTCCCAGAGTGCTAGGATTAACATGCCTGGCCTTCCAATTTTAGTTCATTGTTAAAAAAATTTGTTTTCTTAGAAGTGCCCTAAATTCCTACATTTTGAGGTTAAACACCATTGATGGTCATATTATATGTAACCAAAAGTGTTAATAGTTTTTAACTGGTCTTCGTTGCCAATAATCTTTTCCTCCCTCCAACCTGCTCTTCCACTGCTGTCATTTCATTTTCTAAACATAAATCAAAAAGGACATGCAGCAGTGAGTGCCTTGTGTCTGTAATCCTAGCACTCTGGGAGGCCAAAAGGCAGGTGGATTGACTGAGTTTAAGAATTGGAGAACAGCCTGAGCTAGAGTGAGACCCTATCTCTAAAAATAGCTGTGCACTGTGGCTGGTGCCTGTAGTCCTCTACTGAGGCTGAGGCAAGAGGATTGCTTGAGTTCAGGAGTTTGAGGTTGCTGTGAGCTATAACACCACAGCACTCTACTGAAGGAGAGTAAGATTCTAAAAACAAAACCCATAAATCAAGGGAAGTCCTTCCCTTGCTTAAAATATTCAGAAGCTCCCCACTGCCTAACAGAGGCCCTTCCCAGAACATTTTCCTTGATTATATAAACAGGAAACAGGATTCTTTACCAAACACTTAAGAGTCTATTGTCATAATGTCCATGTAAAATCTCTACCTCCCCCACCCCGCCCCCACATGGAATCTCATGGGACTTAGACCACCACAGAATTCACTGCAAGAAACAGTAAACTACAAACTTCTAGCCTTCCAGTTCATAGTCCCTTCACTCCCTGAGCTCCAATGGTATTCTCTCTGGCAGCTGTCCTTCTCCCCAAGTACCCTTCACAGTTTGTCTGTGAACTCCTCCTATTCACCCTTCAGAACTCAGCTCATAGCTACCACCTCTGCAAACCATCCTTTGTCACCTCCTCTTACTAGGGAGGGTACATGCTCCTTCCTTTGTGATCCAGGAACTCCTCACACATATCTTTATTACATCACTTCAATGAGCATTACCACATCTCTCTCTCTCTCTCTCTCTCTCTCTCTCACTAGACTCTATGCTCCTCCAAGTAATTCAGTGTTGAATCTTTAACTTCCCATTGCCTAGTCAGTACCTGACACATGGCCAGCACACTGAAATCTGGTTGACTCTAGGAATGATACACAAAATATAGAACCCCTATAATACCCTAAAATTGAGAAAAATACACACACACATAATCTAAGTAAGATACACATCTATAGTCCCAACTACCTGAGAAACAGGCAGGAGGACTGCTTGAGGCCAGGAATTTCAAACCAGCTAGGGCAACATAGCAAAACCTCAATTTCCTTCTTTTCTTTTCTTTTCTTTTTTTTTGAGACAGAGTCAAGCTGTCACCCTGGGTAGAGTGCCGCAGTGTCACAGCTCACAGCAACCTAACTCTTGGGCTTAAGCGATTCTCTTGCCTCAGCCTCCCATGTAGCTGGGACTACAGGGGCCTGCCATAATGCCCAGCTGTTTTTTTTTTAACAGTTGTCATTGTTGTTATGGCTGGCCAGGGCTGGATTCAAATCTACCAGCCTGGCGCTCTACCCACTGAGCTATGGGCACTGCTGCAAAACCCCATTTCTAAAAAATAAAATAAGCCTCTTCCTTTAAATATCTATAAAAATTTTTTTTCAAAGAATTTAAATAGTCATCTCTGCCATAAAAAGGATTTATAAAAAACTGGGAGCTTTTGTATACTAAAATAGGCTGGAATCTATAAAATTTGGACTAAAATAGTTAATCCCTGGATCTAGTTCAAACAAGTCCAAAACTAATGCTATAACAGTTTCACCAGAAATAACTGCAATATATTTTTATTATTTATGAATTTGCTTTATAGTTGTAATATTAAATATTTTCCAGTATGATTTTGTAGCCTATGCTTTTCAAGATCTCATAATCTACTTTCCCAAATCATGCTTTCTAAATCAAAGTTTCAAACTAGTAAAACAAATTTTTATTTTTTACTACCTTCTCTTACGTACTATTTCTACAGTTCACTAATAACTGGTTGAGTGCCCTATTCTCCTCAGTTCTTCAAAAGTGTTTTTTGTTCCTTATCCCTTACTCCTGTGCGTACTAAGGCACCTCACAATGTGTTCCCCATGCTGTACTTGAGAGCCATGTTCACACAGCCATCTGCCTCTAGAAGACAGGGGCTCCCAAACACAGCATGGCACAGCTTATGCTCACTTGCTCTAAAAAGCAGAACTCTTATGAGCACATTGTCAAAATAAAGGATGGGCTTTGACACTATTTGGGGGCACTTTTTGAATTACCACTACAGTTCGGGTCATGAATAAGTCCAATAGGAAGAAGGAAGGGGAGGGTGCAGAATGACAGGGTTGTAAGTCTGAACATTTATTTTCAAAAGCTAAGAACTCCCATATAACTTATCCAAAAGTCACTAAATAATACTTCAGAGTTTTACATTCCAATCTATGGTTCTTAATACCCATCTTTCCTAATTTTAGCAAAATTCATTTCTCCTACTCGCTATTATTCAAAGCTAATTTCATTATAGTCATGACAGATTTGAAAGCTTTCTAGATAAATTAAGCTGGTATTTACCTCCATGGTAACCACTTCCCTAAAGCATCACCTAAAATAAAAAGTGAGAAGACATGTGACTGCTATGATTCTAGCAATACTTCTTTAGCTTTAAAAAAAAAAACCTAAAGCACCAGCACAAATATCATATTGTACTAAATCTAGATGTACTTTTTGTTTATATTTTAACATTTAAAATAAAAATATATCTCACAATTGGGCTCAGCACCCGTAGCTCAGTGGTTAGGGTGCCAGCCACATACACTGGGGCTGGTAGTTCAAACCTGGCCTGAACATGCTAAATAACAACTGCAACAAAAAAATAGCCAGGCCTTGTGGCAGGTGCCTATAGTCCCAGCTATACAAGAGAATTGTTAAGCCAAGAGTATGAGGTTGCTGTGAGCTGTGACACCATGGCACTCTACCAAGGGAGACATAGTGAGACTCTGTGTCAAATATATATGTGTATATATATATATAGATGGCGGCACCTGTAGCTCAGTGGGTAGGGTGCCAGCCCATACACTGAGGCTAGCTGATTCAAATCCAGCCCAGGCCAGCTAAACAACAATGACAACTGCAACAAAAAAATAGCTGGGTGTTGTGGTGGATGCCTGTAGTCCCAGCTACTTAGGAGGCTGAGACAAGAGAATCACTTAAGCCCTAAAGTTTGCGGTTGCTGTGAGCTGTGATGCCATAGCACCCTACTGAGGGCGACTCAGTGAGACTATTTCAAAAAATATATGTCTGTATATATCTATCTTACAATTGATGGCATGTCACAATTTAATGGGTAGTGTTATTACTTAATAAAGAAAAAAATAGTATGTATAAAACAGATGAAACTGAATAGGATTAAGAGAACTAAAGTAGACTTGGCACCTGTGGCTCAAGCAGCTAAGGCGCCAGCCACATACACCTGAGCTGGCGGGTTCAAATCCAGCCTGGGCCTGCCAAACAACAATGATGCCTGCAACCAAAAAACAGCTGGGCATTGTGGCAGGCACCTGTAGTCCCAGCTACTTGGGAGGTGGAGGCAGGAGAATCACATGAGCCCAGAAGTTGGAGGTTGCTGTGAGCTGTGATGCCACAGCACTCTATCCAGGGTGATAGCTTAAGGCTCTGTCTCCAAAAAAAAAATTTAAAAAATTAAAAAAAGAGAACTAAAGTAAAAAAAGAAATTAGTAAATTTATCCTTCCTGAATGATTAATATACTGAAAATAAAAGATTCAGTTAGCCATATAGCCATAGTTAGGAAAACAAAGATTTGTACAATGTGCTATAACAAATCCAGCATGCGATGACAAGATGCTCTATTTATGCCTTTCCTCAAACGGCTTCTCTGCAGGGCACATTACACTAACAAATCCTGGTGGCCCCTGCCTCACTGACACCACCATCCAGTCATGCTGACCCAAACTCAGACAGAGCCTTCTCCCCTCCCTCCTGTAACAAACAGACTGTGGCTATTTGTAGCATAACTTTTTTACATTAAATTATCAATAGTTTTCTTGACTTCTCCTCTACTCAAACAGTAACTGAGACTTACAAGAGAGGTTGTGACCTGTTACTGGTCTTGAAATCATCTAAGTGTATCTCAACCTGTACTTTTTTTTTTTTTTTTGGAGACAAAGTCTCACTCTGTCACCCTGGGTAGAATGCCGTGGCATCGTAGCTCATAGCAACCTCAAACTCTTGGGCTTAAGCAATCCCCTTGCCTCAACCACCTGAGCAGCTGGGACTACAGGCATTTGCTACTATGCCTGGCTTGTTTTTTCTATTTTTGGTAGAGATAGGGTCTGTCTCTTGCTCAGGCTGATCTTAAACTCCTGAGCTCACCTCAGCTTCCCAGAGTTCTAGGATTACAGGCATGAGCCACCACGCCCAGCCACCTTTCTTTTTCTTAATTCAAAAAAAATTAAAGGTAGTCGTTCACACCTGTAATCCTAGCACTTTGGGAGGCTAAGGCAAATGGATTGCTTGAACTCAGGAGTTCAAGACCATCCTGAGCAAGAGCAAGACCCTGTTTCCAAAGGAAAAGACATATTAAAAACCCAGGGACACACCACAAGACCACTGAGGGCAAGATGTGTGTTCTCTAACTCAGTGCCTGGTGCACATATGCTGGACACACAGTGGTGCTCAAGAAATGAAGGAAGTAGGCCCCCAGCCCAGGCCGCCAAACAACAATGATGGCTGCAACGAAAAAATGGCCAGGCATTGTGGCGGGCGCCTGTGGTCCCAGCTACTTGGGAGGCAGAGGTAGGAGACTCGCTTGAGCCCAGGAGTTGGAGGTTGCTATGAGCTGTGATGCCATGGCACTCTACCCAGAGGGACAGCTTGAGGCTCCGTCTTAAAAAAAAAAAAAAAGAAATGAAGGAAGTAGGCAGGCAGATGGACTATTAACCATAATGACTAACAGGAAGTTATCTTGTCCTTGCTTTCAGAAACATTTGAGCTACACAAAGAAAATCAGTTAGAATTAAATAATCGCTAATTTAAGTGATCCTCACAGAGACCCTTTAACATTTTTTACAAACTGGGTATTTAAATTATTTTCTTAATCCAAGGAAATCAAAGCAAAACACTGATTAAGGATGTATAAGCTATTAAAAAATAGGAACTATCCTATAATCAAAAAGATAAGACAATAACAAATCCTGACAAGGATTCCATGTATATGAAAGTTCCCAACAGTCAAATCCATAGAGACGGAATGTTAGTGGTTGTTTGGGTTTGGGGATGGGAATGGGGAGTGACTACAAATAGGCCCCAAATTCCCTATTTTGTGAGGGAATGGAAGGGAGGACAGAAATGTTCTAAAATTAGATTGTGGTGACAGCAGCACTGCTCTATAAATTTACTAAAGAGCACTGCTCACTTAAAACAGGTAAATTTTATGGCATTTAAATTATACCTCAGTGAAGCTGTTTTTTTAAAAGATCTGTAAAACTTTTAGAAAAGTAAATAACTCCATTTAATGTGGTACCAAGAACCTTGGAATAAGAAATTCAAGTTCTGGCTTGGCACCTGTAGCTCAAGCGGCTAAGGTGCCAGCCGCATACACCAGAGCTACAGGGTTCAAATCCAGCCTAGGCCTGCCAAACAACAATGACAACTGTAACCAAAAAATAGCTGGGTGCTGTGTTAGGCACCTGTAGTCTTAGCTACTTGGGAGACTGAGGCAAGAGAATTGCTTAAGCTGAGGAGTCAGAGGTTGCTGTGAGCTGTGATGCCATTGCACTCTACCCAGGGTGACAGCTTGAGGCTCTGTCTCAAAAAAAAAAAAAAAGAAAAGAAAAGAAATTCAAGTTCTATCCTTAATTATGCCACTGATTTTGCCACAACTGGCTGCTCCCTGTCAATCTCTGGGTCTTGGTGTCTTAAAAGAAGCTCAGTAGGTAATATGAATGCCTTTTTTTTTTTTTTTGAGACAGTCTCACTTTGTTGCCCTGGGTAGAGTACAGCTCACAGCAACCTCAAACTTTTGGGATCAAGCCATCCTCTTGTCTCAGTTTCCTCAGCAGCTAGGACTACAGGCACCTGCCACAACTCCTGGCTATTTTTAGAGATGGGGTCTCATTCTTGCTCAGGTTGGTCTTAAACTCCTAAGCTCAAGCAATCCACCTGCCTCTGCCTCCCAGAATGCTGAGATAACAGGCATGAGCCACCGCATTCACAAATGACATTTTTTACGACACTGGCTCTCAGATTCCCCAGTTGACTTATACCATCTACTTTCCAGTAGGAAAAGAACCCGGATACAACAACAAATAGTTGAGGAGAAATAAAATACCACACAAAGGACTTGCTGGGGTAGGGATGGAGGACACTAGGAAGCTTCCTTTAGCTTCCCAGTGTGCTACACGCCCTAGTGGGAGAATCAAAACTAAGTCCCTTCTGGACCTGACATGCTGCAACTCTGTTCATCAGCTGAAAATCCCAGAAATGTTAGAGCTGGCCAGGCGCAATGGCTTATGCCTTTAGTCCTAGCACTCTGAGAGGTGGAGGCAGGTGGATCACTTGAGCTCATGAGTTCGAGACCAGCCCAAGTAAGAAGCTAGTGACTTGTCTCCATACTACTACCATAGCTCAAGCCACCAATTCTCCGAGGGGATGTCTGCAGAGAAACTAGTTGGTCTGTTTCCATTTTTGCCTTTCAGGTATACATGTATCATTTCAGCAACCCCCACGCCCCCACCACCAGCCAAATGTAGTGGTGTGCATGTGCCTACAGTCCCAGCTACTTGGAAGGATGCAGTAGGATTAATCCAGCCAGGGCAACATAGCAAGATCCCATATCTAAAAATAAATAAATAAATAAAACTCTTTGGTGGATTTGTCTTTCTCTATGAATAAATTTCAAAGCCCAGCAGCTATCTGTAAGCCCTAGACACAGCCACGCTGTCTCATCTTACTCCTTACTGTGCTCCTCCTGCCCCTGTTCCAGGCACAATGGCCTTTTCACTCCTCCTCCAACAGAGCAAGCCAAGTCCTGCCTTGGGGACTTTGCACTTGTTATCCCTGCCTAGAACATCCCACTTGACTGCTAACATGACTGTATCGCCCTCTTCTTTTAGGCCTCTGCTCAAATGGCACCTATCAGGGAAGCTTTCCCTAACCAATCTATCTAAAGTAGCACTGTTCTATCACTGTCTTCCCTCCTATTCTCTGTTTCTGTTTAACACCCAGTCACCACCATCTGATCTATGTTACACATGGACCTGCTTATCTTCTGTCTGCTACCACTAGAACATAAGTTCCCTGAGAACAGGAGTTTTTGTTAGTTCACTGCATTATCAGTAATGTCTGAAGTTCCCAGCAAATAGGAGATACTCAAAATTATACATACTACTCACCTAATTATACATAAAATGTCTGTTATAGTGGTTTTTTTTTGAGTCATGATGGGTAGGTGCTTGCCTGTCTTTTCATTTTCAAGCTATCTATAGAGAAAGACAGCCAATATTTTATTACTCCTATAATCACTGAGGAAGTCCACATCAGACAGAAGAAAAATAATCTTTTTTTTTTTTTTTGAGACAGACTCTCACTATGTTGCCCTCAATAGAGTGCTGTAGTGTCACAACTCACAGCAACCTCAAACTCTTGGGCTTAACAATTCTCTTGTCTCAGCTTTCCAAGTAGCTGGAACTACAGGCGCCCGCCATAATGCCTGGCTATTTTTTGGTTGCAGTTGTCACTGTTGTTTAGCAGGCCTGGCCTGGGCTGGGCTCGAACCCTCCAGCCTCAGTGTATGGGGCCAGTATCCTATTCACTGAGCTATGGGCACCGCCTAGAAAAATAATCTTGAAAAATTGTTAGTGTGAAACTCAAGAGCCTTGATCATGTATAAATTCAGCAACAGATGTCTTTACTAAAATCTTCCCTGTTTCCACAAGGTGGCACTACAGGGTAAGGCGGTAAGCCCCACCCCCACCTAGGGTGCAAATTTTGAGGAAAAAGAATTACAAAGAAAATAAATGTATACTTTAGTTAGATCATAAAGTTCAATTTCCATAACTGGAATTTGTATCATTTTGGAAAAGGCATAGAATTGATCTTAGAAGAGCAATGAAAAATTTTTCTAAAAAAATGAGAAGTTTAAGACTGTAGAGATACATTAATACTCGAGTGGACAGATACATTTAAATATTTGAGTAGCATCCACTTGAAGTTATTAAATAGCCATTGGATTAGATTCTCAATAACCACATCAACTTGGTTTAGTTTAAATCATTGTTTTACTTGCTTTAATAACTTAACATTTTAAAACAATAAATTATATTGGCCATTTTGACTGAGCGACCCTAGCGACAGAAGCCGAAGCAGCAGCACAGGTTGTCCCGTTTCCCCCCTCCCTTCCCTTCTCTGGTTGATTTCTCAGGTCCACTACACTTCACAGTTCTGCGTCCACCATATCCCAGCAACAACAACAGGAAGAGAGCCATGTAGAGGAAACTGTTGAGGACAAGTAGGACACAGAGGAAAAAAAAGGTGTTCTCCCTAAGAGAGCAAAAGAGGTAAAGGCCAAATATCCAAGCCCGGGACAGAAGCCTGCAGGGTCGAACTTACTCATGAAGAGACTCCAGAAAGGGCAAAAATACTTGACTTGAGGACTACAACATGGCCAAAGCCAAGATGAAGAATAAGCAGCTGCCAAGTACAGGACCAGACAAGAACCTCATGACTGGTGCCCACATCTCCACCCCACAGGATCTGCCCCAGAGAAAGTCCTCGCTCATCACCAGCAAGCTCACGGGGTAACTTTGCTCCCCTTCTTCCTCATACACTAGACTTTCATGTATCATAGGCAGGGAGGGAACGAACACCTAGTCAGACCTTCTCAACTCATTAGCCAGAAGCGGTAGTGATTTTTCTGGGGACTGCTGAGAAGGTAATGAAGATCGAAAAGGGACTCTGAATTCATTTCTTCAGTTAAATTTAGACTTCTGCACCCTTACTGTAGTCCAGGGAGGGGCCCAGAATAGGAAAGACTAGGATTGGATAAAGCTACAAACTCATTTTCTTGTGTGAGAGACTAGAGAGATGTGACTTCTCCCAAATGTCCCAGAACTGGTTAGGCTGAGCCTTGGGAATAATTTGGCAAATTTAACATGCACAGGCTAACCTGGTGTGGTGAGGAAAGGCAGACTGAACGAGACACATTTTCTGTGCTTTCTGTGCTAAGTGTTTTGTATCTGGGCCTCTGTTGCTTCATGTTTCCATTATGGCAGGTTTGGAGAATCCTCACAAAGAAAACTTGCCTAAAACTACAATGCCCATTTAACTTTTTTTACTTAGTATCTCTTACAGTTTGTCCTGGCTCTCAAATGATGTAAAGATTGATAAACATTATTCATAGAAAATGAGCATCTTCTCTCTCTCTTTCAGCATGTTGCTTTTAAAGTTTCATGGGTTAGTGGAAAGAGCACCAGTTTAGGAATCAAGGCATTTGGTTCAAGTTCCACTCAGTCTCAGCAGAATTAATATATAGGCTCGGTCAAGTCATTTATCCTTTTTGGATTTCTATTTACTGGCCTGTAAATAGAGTTAAACATATATAAAATTGATTCTGATTCTAAGATCCTAGAAAATAAATAAATAAATAAATTCTATCATATAAAAATCCTCCTCAGCCATTTGAACTAGTAGAATCTGGTTATGCATTATTCCTAGGAATATAAAATAGACACCTCAGCTCCACTTTATATACTTAGACCTGTCAGTATTTAAAAGCACATGCATTTGGGGTGGTGCCTGTGGCTCAGCGGGTAGCGCGCCAACCCCATATACTGAGGGTGGCGGGTTTGAACCTGGCCCTGCCCAAACTGCCGGGCATTGTGGTGAGCACCTGTAGTCCCAGCTACCCGGGAGGCTGAGGCAAGAGAATCACCTAGGCCCAGAAGTTGGAGGTTGCTGTGAGCTATGACACCACAGCACTGTACCAAGGGCAATAAAGTGAATGTCTGTCTCTAAAACAAACAAACAAAATAAATAAAAGCACATGCATTTTGAGAGAATCTATAGAAGTGCAAAATTCATCCAATTTGAACAAGAGTAAGACCCCATCTCTACTAAAAATAGAAAGATTAGCCAGGTCTTTTGGCAGGCACCTGTAGCCCCAGCAACTTGGGAAGCTAAAGCATGAGGATTACTTGAGCCCTAGAGCAGAAAAAAAGGCTGTATCAACAAGACACCACTGTCCATGAATGTTAGGAATCACCGCCTGAAATGATGGCTGCTTTCCTGATATTGTGAATATGAATATTAAAGAAGTAGAACAATCACTGAATTTCAAACCACAGGCTATAACCTACTAGTGGACTGTAAAATCAATTAGTGCCTCATGACAAATTTTGTTTTTTAATTAAACAGAACAGAACAATACAAAATGGTATTAGAGAATGACATAAGCCAAAGTCAGTAAGAAAATACTTCTAAAACATATGTTTGATAAAGGACTTATATCCTACATATACTAAGAACTCTTAAAACTCAATAATAAACTCAAGTTTTCAAATGAGCAAATGATCTGAACAGACACCTCACCAAAGATGACATATAGATGGCAAAGAAGCATATGAAAAGATGTTCAATATCACTGGTCATTAGTGAATTGCAAATCAAAATGTGATACTACTATATACCTATTACAACAGCCCAAATCCAAAACACTGAAAATACAAATGCTGGTGAGAATGTGGAGCAAAAGGAACTTGCTGGTGGGAATATAAATGGTACAGCCACTTTGGAAGACAATTTGGAAGTTTCTTACAAATTTAAATATTTTTGTTGTAATTGATCTCCTTGGTGTTTAACCAAAGTTGAAAATTTACATCCAGACAAAAACTTGCACATAAATGTTCATGGCATGGCTTGGCGCCCATAGCTCATTGAGTAGGGCGCTGACTACATACACCCAGGCCATCAGGTTCAAGCCTGGCCCAGGCCTGATAAACAACGATGACAACTGCAACCAAAAATAGCCGGGCACTGTGGCAGGTGCCTGTAGTCCCAGCTACTGGAAGGCTGAGGCAAGAGAATCACTTAAGTCCAAGAATTTGAGGTTGCTATGAACTGTTATGCCATGGCACCCTACCGAGTGCAACACAGTGACAATCTTTCTCAAAAAAAAAAAAATGTTCATGGCCACTGTGCTCATAATTGCTAAACTTGGAGGTAATCAAGATGTCCTTCAGTAGATGAATAAATAAGTACACTATGGTATATCCAGACAATGGAATGTTATTTAGCAATAAAAAGTGAGTTATCAAGCTATACAAAGACATGGAAGAATCTTAAATGCATATTGCTAAGGGAAAGAAACCAGTCTGAAAAGGCTACACACAACATGCCATGTAAAGCATGTACAAAATGCCGTGTATATCATATAGACTCTAGAAAGGCAAAACAATGGGGACAGTAGAAAGATCAGCCCTGCATGGGGTAGGAAGGGAGAGTGAGCTGAACAGGTGGAGCACAAGGGACGTTACGGCAGTACAACCATTTTATGTGATGCTATCATGATGGACACACATTATTTTACATTTGTTCAAACCCACAAAACTGTAAAACACAGTGTAAACCTTTGTGTAAACCTTTATATAAACCATGGACTTTAGTCAACAAAAACTTATCAATAATGGTCAATCAATTATAACAAAGGTACCACACTAATGCAGGATGCTAATAATGGGAACTGTAGGGGCTGGGGCAGAGATGGTGAAAGGTATATGGGATTCTGTACTTTCTGCTTGAGTTCTCCCTGTATCTAAATCTGTTATAAAAAAAGAATAAAAACAGGCTCAGCATCTATAGCTCAGTGGCTAAGGCACCAGCTGTATATACTGGAGCTGGCAGGTTCGAATCCAGCCCGGGCCTACCAAACAACAGTGACAACTACAACCAAAAAATAGCTGGGTGTTGTGGCAAATGCCTATAATCCCAGTTACTTGGGAGGCCAAAGCAAGAGAATCCCTTACGCCCAAGAGTTCGAGGTTGCTGTGAGCTGTGACGTCACAGCATTCTACCAAGGGTGACAAAATGAGACTGTCTCAAAAAAATAAAAAATAAAAACAAAGTCATCACCAAGGAAAACCCATCCCCACCACCATTTGTCAGTGCAGATTCTTAGGTCCCAGGTATACACTCCACACGTCTGATTGTCAGGCCGTCTTTCCCAGACAGGCACTACTCTTCATTTATAGATTAGGGAAAAGAGAGTCAGAGAATTTAACAACTTGTCCAAGGTCATGGAGCTAATAAATACTACACTCAGAATTTAACCCTTGTTTGACCCCAAAGCTTATGCTCAGAACCACTACTCTAAACTACTTCAAAATGAAAAAGGAAGCAAAAGGGCGGCACCCGTAGCTCAGTGGTTAGGGCCCCAGTCACATACACCAAGGCTGGCTAAAACAACAACGACAACTATAACAACAACAACAACAAAAACAGCTAGGCATGGTGGATGCCTATAGTCCCAGCCACTTGGGAGGCTAAGGCAAGAGAACTATTTAAGCCCAAGAGTTTGAGGTTGCTGTGAGCCCTGACACCACAGCACTCTACCCAGGGCAACAACTTGAGACTCTGTCTAAAAAAAAAAAACCAGCAAGTTTTAATATATACCTCCCTAATTATAATATACTGTCTCATGATTTAATAACTTTTTCCAGTTAACCAAGTTTTATCTAGTGTTAATATTTAAAACTACAAGGCAAGGCAAGGTGGCTCACTCATGTAATCCTAGTACTCTAGGAGGCCAAGGTGGATGGGCTGCCTAAGCTCAGGAGTTGGAGACCAGCCTGAGCAAGAGTGAGACACACACCACCCCCGACCCTCCACACCCCTGTCTCTACTAAAAATAGAAAAAGTAGCGGGCATTGTGGTGGGAGCCTATAGTCCCAGCTGCTTGAGAGGCTGAGGCAAAAGAGGATCACTTGAGCCCAAGAGTCTCAGGTTGCCGTGAGCTATGACGCCAGACAGACTACCAGGGTTGACAAAGTGAGACTCTGTCTCAAAAAACAAAAACAAAAAACTACAAAATGCCAAGGGAGAACTTTTTCTTCTAAGCATTGTACAGCGCAATGCTCTGTCCTGTTGAAAATGAACAAATCTTTCACCTTTTACTAATCATTATACAGGGGAATCTGAACAAATAATCATGGCATTTTCTTCCTAATTAATCAACTATAAAGATTATTTGACCATAAATGATCTAACAATTTTTCTTGACCTTCCAAAAATTTAAATTAGGTGTACCAACAATTCTCAGAATAACAGTTCCTCCTTCTACATAATGCATTGTAAAATTTAAGAAAATATTTGCCTATTTTTTAAATATGCCTATCCACTACTAGTTATATACCCAAAAGAATTAAAAACATATGTTTACACAAAACATAACACAAATGTTTACAGAAACATTATTTGTAATATCCCCAAAGTGGGAACAACCCAAATTGATGAACAACTATATCCATGTGTAGGAGACGCCAACATCCGAGCAAGATGATCTGCAGCTGAGGCGTGGACCTCGGGCCATCCGTCCACAGGAGCTCCTTGTGGAAGAAGAGCCCGTGCCCTCAGCCCGTAGTCCTTGTTAATCACTCCCCTCACCTGTATCATTCCCTTTCAATAAAAGGCTGGTGTGGAGGTTGCTCGTGGCTACCCGGAAAGTAAGGGGTAGCCTGCCTTCCACAAGCTTGTACTTCTAATCTGCCTCTTGCCTGGTTCCTTCCTGCGCTAACTGAGACCAGGGCCATAGGAGCCCGACGGGTCGCGACATCCATGCAAGGAAATATTACTTGACCATAAAAAAGAACAAATGAAAGCCATGTGGATGAACCCTGGAAATATTACGCCAAGTGAAAGGTCACCTTCCATATGATTCCGTCTGTATAAAATGTCTATGACTTTGTCTGTCTAGGCAAATGCACAGAAACAGTAAGTAGATTAGTGGTTGCCAGTTGTTGGCGGGTAAGAGAGAGAGAGTGAATGAAAGTGGTTACAGGGCTTCTTTCTGGGGTGATGAAAATATTCTAAAATTAGTGGTGACAATTCTACAACTCTGAATATATTAAAAGCCACTGAATGGGATACTTTCAAAGGGTGAATTTTATGGTTTATGAATTACGTTATCAATAAGGCTGTTATTTTTTAAACATATCTAGCTATGATAATTATTCAACCTATGTAAAGAGCAAAATATTTTTCTCAATGGAAACAACTTCAAATAAAACATTACTTCCTTGTAATAATTTTATTTGGGCAATAAACACTTATAGCCATACAATTCCTATTTTTCATGTTTGTAAATATAAAATATTCAGTATTAATCCTTGTGCCAGGAGCAACTGGGTCTTAAGAATGCAATGATAGGGCAGCACCTACGGCTCAGGGAGTAGGGCACTGGCCCCATATACTGAGGGTGGCGGGTTCAAACCCGGCCCCAGCCAAACTGCAACAAAAAAATTGCTGGGCATTGTGGCAGGTGCCTGTAGTCCCAGCTATTCAGGAGACTGAGACAAGAGAATTGCCTAAGCCCAAAAGCCGGAGGTTGTCATAACCTAATTATAGCCTCAGAATATGGGAAGGGGGTGGGAGGGGGATGTGAGGGGGGTGGATGGGGGGAGAGACGGTGATTGGTGGGGTCACCTCTATGGTTTATCTTACAAGGGTACAAGTGAATCTTTCTAAAAGCAGAGTATGAATGTTTTAACTCAATAACTAAGAAAATGACATGAAGGTTATGTTAACCAGTTTGATGAGAGTATTTCAAAATGCATATGAAAACAGCACACTG
>CAUYQV010062957.1:0-13795 GCA_963574575.1 Galagoides demidoff
AGAGGATTGGTGGGGGGAGCAGGGGTGAACGGGGGGCACAGAGGATTGGTGGGGGGAGCAGGGGTGAACGGGGGGGGCACAGAGGATTGGTGGGGGGAGCAGGGGTGAACGGGGGGGGCACAGAGGGTTTCAGAGCAGCCCAACACTCATCAAATGCACAACATACAGAATGGACTCTAATGTCAACTACGGACTTGAGTTAGTAGCAGCACATCGGTATTAATCCATACCCGACTCATCCCCAGATGTTAATAATGGGGAAAATTGGAAGAGGGGAGAGTGAGGGGTGAATGGGAGCTCATGCCCACGCTCTCGCTCTCTCTCCATATATATATATACACACACATGTACGTGTGTGTGTGTGTGTATATATATATATATATATATTTTTTTTTTTTTTTTTTTTTTTTTTCCCTGAGACAAAGTCTTACTCTATTGCCCTGGGAAGAGTGGTATGGCCTCATCCTAGTTCACAGCAACCCCAAACTCTTTTATGTTTTGGGAGGGGGAACAGAGTCTCACTTTGTTGCCTTTGGTAGAGTGCCATGGCGTCATAGCTCACAGCAACCTCAAACTCCTGGGCTCAAGTGATTCTCTTTCCTCAGCCTCCCGAGCAGCTAGGATTATAGGCACCTGCCATAATGCCTGGCTATTTTTTGAGACAAGATCTCACTCTGGCTCAGGTTGGTCTCAAACCTGTGAGTTCAGGCAATCCACCCACCCCAGCATCCCAGAGGGCTAGGATTACAAGCATGAGCCACCGTGTCAAGCCTCAACCCCAAACTCTTGGACTCAAGTAAACCTCATGCCTCAGCCTCCTGAGTAGATGGGACTACAGGTACTCGCCATAACACCCAGCTAATTTTCCTATTTTTAGTAAAGACAGGGTCTCTCTCTTGCTTGGGCTGGTCCTGAACTCCTGAGCCCAGGTGATCCCATCTCGACCTCCCAAAGAATTGGCATTACAGGGGTGAGCCACTGCACCTGGCTGGGAACTCTGTATTTTTTGCTCAATGTTTCTGTAAACCTAGAGCCGCTAAAATACAAGTCTATTAATTAAAAATGTCTTCATTATCTTTCTCCTTTTTCAGACATGTCCATTATCTACCATCTGTTTATTAACCACCAATCTGTCTATGCACATGTACACACAGAGACTCATAAGTACAGCTTCTATTTTGTGTAAATTATGAGAGTAATGTGTATTCGATGTAGGAAATAAAAACAGCACATAGGTAAGCTGGATCTCACCATGCACGGAGCAACTGTTAACCAGCTCAGCCTTTTCATTAGGGTTCATTCAGGTTTTGTTCTTAAATTTTTATTTTGTATTTTAAAGGCATTTTCTTTTGGGAAGTATTTGCTTAATATAGTAAGAAATACGGAACATGTTTCAACATTGATATTCAGCTCTTGCCTTCGAGTCTATGGAAAAGCAGTGTTTTGTTTTGGTGAACGTGTTTTTGCCGTCGTTTCCCTACCTGTTTCCAGGCTTACAAGAGTCCCCCCTGGCTCGCATTTGAATTCTCTACCTCTTACGTGGTCCTAGATTCTGTTTTACAGCCGGGGACCTCTTCCCATGCCACCAGCCTCCCTGAGGAAAGACTTTTGGGCTTCCTGGATGCTGCCTGGTCCTGCTGGAGGGAGAATGGAGGGCAGTGAGCCTCGACTTGAGGACTTCCACCAGGCTTCCTGGACACCCATTCCCATCCTTAGATCTGACACTAAAGAAGGTCTCTATGGGCCCAAACTTCAAGGGGGGCTCTGAGGTTGGCAGCACACCCCATGTTGTACCCCGAGACAGCTGGCTGCTGCCCCTGCTCAGCCCTCACGTGGGACGTCCTGGTTTTCCCCTCCCTCTGACATCCCAAATCTTCTGGAGATGACACTTGAGAAAGTCCTCAGCACCATGGAACCTGGAGATTGGGCTGAGTGGCTACTGAAGAGCCCCAGCATGCCCAGGGCTGGAGAGCCTGAGTGGGGGGGGCCTCTTTGGAGCAGTATTACTTTCATTATTTCCTGTTTATTTTTCTCATCTTCAGAAATCCTAGAGTCTTTAAGAAAGGTTTTGTCCCAAGTCTGCTCTTGGCAGGTATTATTTTATTTCAGTGAGGCAAAGGTTATATTGCAGGGAAATGCAGACATCACATTCAACGCAGATGAAGACAGGCAGGAGACCTAGTCTGGAGAATTAATTTAAAGGGCACAACCTGTGACCACGGGCAGCTCCTGGGAAGGTGGAAGCACCTGTGGTTAGGAGGCTCAGAAGGTCACAGGATCCATTTTCAAAAAGAATGAGGAAACCCAGGTAAGGGCCACAAATATGTCGAAAGGGGGAGGTGACTGGGCCACCCTGAGGTCATGGATGACAGGTGGGGGGAGGCGCAGCCCCATGGGCTTATGAGAGACCATGGGAGGTCAGGCTCGGCACTGCAGGTGCCCCGCGTCCTGGGGCATTCAGAAGAGAAGGCAGGAGAAGGCAATGGGGTTGGGGAGCAGGGAGGGCCGCCTCTGTCTGCCAGCCTGTATGTCATCGCACAGTTCTGTCCCCACTGGTTCCTTCCTGGTGAACTTTCTCTCCTATCTGAGAGTGAGGAAATCAGAGCGGTGAGACTGGCTGTGACGTGTGTACTCACACGCGGGGCACACTTCCCATCTGACTCAGCTGTCCAGGGCAGCATAGCTCTGTCCTCTCCATAGAAGTTCTCAATCCAGCAGGAGGGATGACAGTCACAGAAGGCACCCAGAAGGCAGAGACACTCTGTGATAGTCCTGCCATGGGTCTCTTGGGAGCTTTCTCAGGAGATTCCAGAAGGAATGAGCTCGCAGGGCCCCATGGGTCAGAGCCCAGGGCCAACACGGGGGGTTCCTATGAGAATCAGAATGTCAGGCAGTGACATCACCCATGTTTGAGACTTATGGAGAAATCCGTGCACAGCAGGGAGACACCCAAAACAGCAGGTTGTGGCCTGGGAGTGAGTGGGGCCTCTGTGCTCAGCTAAGAGCGTGCACCTTGTCCAGCAGAGTTGTGCAGCCAGGCCTGGTCACCCACAGAGCACAGAGAGGGCAGCACGGTGGCTGTCTGCAGCACCTGTCTGTGGTTTGAATGTGGCAGTAGGGACCCAAATGCTCCCCATGCTATTATAGCTGTGTATGTGCCGGGCTGTGACTGTCCCCCGTCTCCCCCCCGCTACTGAAGACCTTGTCCTAACTCAAGGTGATGGTATGGAGAGGTGAGGCCTTTGGTGTGTGATCAACCCGCCGGGACCCTGTGTGACTGGATTAGTGCACTCTCGTCATGAGGCTGAAGGAGCAGGGTCCTTCCTCTCCTCTAAGATGTGAGGAATAGGCCTCACCAGACGCTGAACCTGCCAGCACCTTAAATCTTAGACGGCAGCCTCTAGAACTGTGAGAAATAAGTTTCCATTATTTATAAATCATCCCATTTCAAGAAGTTTGTTATTAGCAGCATAAATGGACTGATATACCCAATATTTCAGAACGTGTCCCTACTTGGAGACAAGCCATGGTGGAGGCTGAGGTCAAAGGGGAGTAGGGTCGGCCTCAGTCTAGTGTGACTGGTGTCCTTATAAGAAGAGAGAAATTCTGGGCGGTGCCTGTGGCTCAAAGGAGTGTGGCACTGGCCCCATATACCGGAGATGGTGGGTTCAAATCCAGCCTCGGCCAAAAAAAAAAAAAAAAAAAGGAAGAGAGAAATTCTGACACAGAGAAGAGACTCAGAAGGAAGCCGCCTGAGGGTGGAGGCGGAGCTGTAGCTGGAGGAGGACAAGAAGGGCTCTGTGCAGAAGAGGAAGCCTGGCCATCAGCCGAAAGAGAGGAAATTTCGGTTGTCTACACTTCCCAGGTGTGGTACTCTGCTATGGGGCAGTCCCAGAAAACGAATATAGCTCCACGTCCATGTAACAAAAATCTTTAAAATGAACCTGGAAGGCACATGCCTAAATCATGAAAGTGTAATCACTCTGGGGAAGGGGAATGTTAACAGGTGGGGCACAGCTGGCATCTGACGCATTAGTCTCCGTGCTTTAAATGTTCTCCTAAAACAAGGGGGCAAGCCTTACAGGTGAGAGAATGGGAAGATTAAAGCCACGTAAGGATGTAGAGAGATGAAAAGCCCCATGAGAGCAGAACAAAGAACCTCTGAAAAGGGAAAAACTGGCCCCACACAAGTTATGCCAGACAGTTGTCACTGGCAGGGCCTAGACAGTCCCTGGCATTCGCTGCTGCCTTGTAACCTCCCTGGGGAGGATCTCGCCTGCCTCTGTATCCAAAAGCTCGTGAGGTGGGGGGACAGATGGGACAGACCCTGCTGGAGGCAGAGCCAGAGCCCTGGCCTACATCTCTGCTTCCTTCTCTGGCTCCCAGCCGTGTGGGCTCTCAGGCCTCACTGTGGCCAGTGGTGGGAGCAGGTCACACAGATGGCATTTGAGCACCTGGCTCCAGGCTCTGTTTGAGGCCCCTCTGTGAGCCTGACCTGCACAGCGGGCCATTCAGACCTACTTACAAGCTCAAGGTTGAGGCCGTGGTTTAGTTTGGTGACTGTGACCCTCTGGAGGGCAGGAACCAAACCGTAACTATGTCTGTGTGCCCCCAGGCTTGGCACTGTGTTCTGTGGGAACGCTGTCAGAATCAAAGCAGAGTCACGCACGCTGAGTACCTCTTGACAAGCAGAGCTGGGGAAGCCAGGAACGGGGCCTCACGCCTGCTAACATTAAGTACCCTGGAAAAGCCGGCCTCACACAAAGGCCACTGAAGCCTTACACGAAAAGTACTTCTGCAAGGGTGCCCAGTGACTGCCCGCCCAGCCCCAGACCGCTGTCCCCTTTGTTATTGATCTTTGTTGCCCCAGATCTCAAAACAATTATGTAATCTGCCTGGTTCTTCCTTTAAAAGCCCTTGTCTTCCTTTTTCTCCCTGAATATGACGTAATAGTTGACCGTGGCACATGTATTCCCACGGCAATACCCTACTCCGAATAAATTTGAGGACCTGTGTTCCTTAGATGGACACTGGCATGCAACACCCATTCAACAGGTGCTGAATTCTGTTCAGCCAGCTGGGAGGATGAGACAGCGGTGGCTGAGAGGAGCCTGGTGCCCAGCAGGACAGTATGGCCTGAGTGCCTTTCAGCACAGGACGTCCAGGTCCACTCCAGCCCCAAATGGCTCTGGTCTCAGCAGCTGTAGATGTGGGAACAAGCGGGTGTGAAATGCCTGCCCTCATCCAAGGGCCTCCATGGGAGGAGGTAACCAGGAAGAAAGGACAAGCCTTGTCCCAGCCAGGCCAGGCCTGGGTGACACTGCCCACCAGGGCTCAAGTTAGAGCGTCCATTCTTCTGAGGTAATTTCGTACTAAATCCCACAGGCTAAAAAAGCGTTTCATGGCTTGTCCTACCAAAAAAAAAAAAGGAGGGACGATTTCAATGCGAGTCATTGCAACCTCCCAAGTAACATTTTCATTCTAAGTTTTAATTAGGGAAGTCTGTAGGCTTTTCATACACAAAATAGGGTAAAAGTCTTCTTGCAAAGGTAAAATAAATACATAAATAAAAACAAAACCCCGTGCTAGAAAGCGTCCCCCACCCCAGCCTCGCTAATCAGGCACAGTGAGTCTCGGTACGGGCTCTGCGGCTGCTCACTCAAGGGAAAGTTGGGACGGTGACGTAGGTTGGGGGGCTCACACGTGTGCACCCGCAGAGACGCACTTCATCTCAAGATGGGGTGGTAGGAGGAAGGAGCTTCACCTAAGGGGAGCGGGACGAAGAGCGTCTCCAGCGCTCGCTCCGGGACTGCACCGCTGTGGTCACCCCCTCCTCCGCCGCTCGGGGGAAGCGGCGGCCCCAGCGGTCCCGGCCTCCGCGTTAGACCAGTTCGTACAAGTGGGAGAGGCGGAAGGAGCTCACGGAACTTTCACTCTCCCTCCACCCCGCCCTGAGTAGTCCTCGGCGCGGAGCTGGGACGCTTCAGCTCACCCTGGGCTGGAAAGGGCGGCTCCCTCCTGGCGGAAGAGCGAAGTCCGGGGGGCGGGGGCGCCCGGGAAGGGGGCGGGGCCGGGCGGTCAGGGGCGGGGTCCAGGGGGCCGGCGGCGGCAGGCCGGGCACTAGACGTGGGCTCTCGGCTGGGTCTCAGCTCCTGTTCCTGCGCCGAGAAGCGCTTCCTCTCTTGCTTTCCCAGGCGTACAGGGGGGAAGGTCCCTGAGAGTTCACGAGAGTTCGGGGTCACTGCGAGCCTTAGGTCTACCGCCACACCAACCTGAACGCGTCCGATCTCATCCGAGAGTCCGGGATCCGAGCGATCTCGGGGTCAGCAGCCCGCTCCCACAGCTGCGCCCGGGGCGCACGAGCGGGCCAGCCACGGGCAGGGGCCGCGGGGCGCAGGAGGGGGCTGCCTGCGGGAACATGCGGAAGCCCGACGGGAAGATCGTGCTGCTGGGAGACATGAACGTGGGCAAGACGTCGCTGCTGCAGAGGTACATGGAGCGGCGCTTCCCGGACACGGTCAGCACGGTGGGCGGCGCCTTCTACCTGAAGCAGTGGCGCTCGTATAACATCTCCATCTGGGACACCGCAGGTGAGGGCGTGAGCCCCGGGGTTGCCTTCGGGGAGTGAGGGAGGGTCTTCCAGCAGGTGTTCCACAGGGATGGCGACCTTCAGGGCAGCTGTTACCCAGGACTGGCGGCCTGGGCTGCGCACAGGGGCCCGACCTCTGGCAGCAGATACCCCATCACTAGGAAAGCAACCCAGCTCCAAGTAGAACCCACGTGCTACCTGTGTACCTACGCGGCCCGGGGCTCCAGAGCGCCGCCTCCCTGCGCACACCTGCTTGTGGGGACGCGCCTTTGTTGTTGTTTTAGCGTTTTCAGTTTTTAAGTATCCATAGTCACAACAACCTGGAGGGGTGAGCAGAGCTGGTATTATTAGCCTTTCTTTTTACAAGAGAGGAAACTGAGGCACAGAATGTGTCCCCCACACCCCTGGGTTTAGTGGAGACCAGGAGGTAGAACTGGGGTCTCGGGACCTTCATCCAGAGCAGATTTGTGCTCTACAGTTTATTTGCTGGCTCTGCTTGGCCCTGGCTCACATACGTGTATATGTCATGTGGGCCTGGAGTGATTTCCTGTGGTAGCATTTTAAAGACAGATAATGAATTATTTTTAGTGCGTATAGCCTTAGTGATTTTTCAGATGGACAACTCAGAGGCTCTTACTCAAGCTTTCAGTTTAACTTTGGAAAGTAGCTCTGGTGAGTATAGTGTTATGATGGAATATATTTCCTTCCCCCTGAAAAAGAGGAAGGCGATACCTGTCCTATATAATTGCAGAAGCTGGAAATAGTGTGCCACATTTTTTTGAGTTTTTGGAAGCCTGAAACTTTTAGGTTCAGACCTCTTTTATGTCAGCACTTTAAAAAGTCATATACCCAAAGGTCCTGTCCAGGATTTTTAAATTGCCATCTTGGGTACACTAGTCTGCTGAATAAACAAAATTATAATGAATTCTCTATTTAAAACGGAATTAATGACGTTCACCAGGCACTTCCATCCCTCCCCCTCCCTTTGCTTTCTTTGATGCTTTCTTTTTTGTTGTTATCTGAGTTAACATCCTGACTCAGTTATTTGCAGTGCCCCCGGGCGCTCCTGGTGAAGGCGCACCCTTGACTTAGGCTGACTCCTCACCCTGAGCCTTCGTTCGGTAAGGCTGGAGGGCACACTCTGGGAGCCAAATCCAGCACCAAATCGGTGCTCTTGTCTGCGGATTTTGCACAAAGCTTGGCCCCTTGGCCTCTTTTTTCGCCTGGGTGGGCTTCACTGCTGCACTGGGTCCATAAGATGATGATGCAGGATTGGGCAGGGAGACGGGAGGCAAGAGCCCTGTGGTGGCCACACTGCAGGCAGACTCTGGCCACTTGGGGTGAAGTTTCTGGGACAGACCCCTTCTTTGGAGGGTAAGGGGTAGCACTTTCATTGTGACCATCCACTTCTTCAGCACCAAGGACGTGATGCTGCCAAGTCCTGAGCGTTGCAGGATTTTGTAAGCGTGCTGATGTGATGTCCCAGATATCTTGAAGGGCTCCCAGGGCGGCAGCTCATTTCCTGGCAGCGGGGGCTGTTGCAATCTTGTTCCTGGAACCCTGAGTGAAAGCTCAGTGGAGCACGTATGGTGCCGGCCTCCTGTGTGTACGGGCTCAGGGCAGCAGGGTGCAGTCACCCCTGTGCCTGCCTCCTCAGGGCTGGGCTTCTGGGGGGAAGAGGCAGAACAGGTGCCTCCATAATCCTTATGGGAAATTCAGAATTTCACGCTTGGGGTCCCTACTTTTCTCCTCCTTTCGTCTGGCTCTTACACTTGCTGTCCATGATGGGGGAGGCCCAGCTTTCAATGCTGCTTTGAGTCACAGGAGCCGGGGGTGTGCGGTGTGTACAGGGCATTAGGGTGTCTAAGAGTGAAATGAAAATGATAGAAAGCCCGCACTGGATCAAAGGCCCTGTTTTAGTCTGGGTGTGCTTTTCCACAAACACCAAAGACCTGGCAGCGGCCAAGCGGGCTGTGGGAGGGGCTGAACAGGAGAGCAGATCAGCTGTGGCGGGTAGGACTTTGTCTCACCCAGGGGACGGAGAGTCCTTCAGAGGCAGGTGTGAGTATTTGCACATTAGAGACAGATGCTTGGAGAAGTTAAGTGGAGTTTAGCCCTTGGTCTTTCCAGGTCCAGGCCCAGCTCACCGCCTCCCTGTTGAGTCTAGGTGGGCAGCAGACATGGACTGGCCACGGCGCTCAAGTTGGCAAGTCCAGGAAGCGAAGGCAGGTTGTCCAGAGAGGAGACAGGGCCCTAAGAGAATGTGCTGCTGACCTCTTCTCTGTCACCAGTTGGTCAGAACAATATAAAACGGCGCTGCCCACCACCAGCAAATGTCACCAGAGTGTCTCCTCTGTGCTGGGCACTGTGTAGGCCTCACTCTACGGCAGCGAGTGAGCTGGGCCAGGGCTCATGGGCTTTAGGTTCTGGGTGGGGGCAAGCAAGGCAGTAAATGACATAGGTGCCCATCAAAACTGTTTGAAGAAAACACAACAGGGCAATGAGAAAGTGGCCGTAGTGGAGGCCCCATCGCCAGGGTGCTGGAGACGCCTTGCCCTCCTCTCTCTGCCCTGCTTCCTCGGGCTGCAGCCCTTTGACAAGGCTGACCTCTGAGTCACGTTGCAGCCCAATGCTGGACCCTGAAGGCTGCACCAGAAAAGCAGCTTACAGCCCTGAGCCCTCAGCCAGCTTCCAACTGCTGGTGCAAGGTCTTTGGGGACATGGGGATGGGTGAATGTATTTTGCATGTGGAATGACTTTATATCTCTGGGGCCCAGAGGGCAGGCCAAGATGGATTGATGGCCCCCCAGAGGTGTCCGCACCCCAGTCTTATCAAAGAGCCCTCTGTGTGATGGGTGCTCTGACCTTTGCTCCTTCAGGCCACACCACACTTTACTCTCTGGAGCAGCCTTCCTTTGGGGGGCTCCGCACTGGACCTTTCCGTAGTCTAAATAGCTGTGAATTTCCCAAAGTAGTAGGTCTGCTTCTTGCTCCATGGGTCTTCCTAAAGGCATCTCCTTCTTCTGCATTTTAACATAAACACAAGAACAAATGGGACCGGAATGAAGCCCGCCTTCCCCATTTGGCTTGGGGAACTCCTGGGCTGAATACCCAGCTGGCTGCCCACAGGCTCTGCCTGCCCACAAGACTCAGAGCACAGTGCCACGGAGCTTTCTGCCACTTGCCCCTCTTTACCATCTCCAGCATCCTCAGGTGTTCTCCAGGCGGATGTGGCTTCCTCTGAACCATCCCCACGTAGCGCTGATGTCATCTGAACCATCCCAACGTAGCGCTGATGTCAGCTCCCACCCCTAGTCTGCTCTTGGCGATCTGGACCATTCCTTGAACTCCTCAGACTCTTCTGGCCTCTGCCCATTGCCTAGTTCCAAAGCCACCCCCATGTCCAGTGCAGTGCTGCCCACACTCGGCCCCAGATCCATTAGTTTCCTATTGCCATTGTGACAAACCCGTCAGCTCACACGTCGTAGATGGGCCTCTCACTTGGGGCCAACACCAGCATGCCAAGGGGACTTCGGTCCTTTCTGGAATCTGAAGGGAAGAGTCTGTCCTTGGCTGTCCCAGCTTCTAGAGCCTGACCTCTCCTGGCCTCTTCATCCTCTCTCTCTGCAGCCTGCAGTGGCTGCTGGAGTCTCACCCAGCACCACCCTGACCCTGGCTGTCCTGCCCCCTCTACTACACTGAGCGGACCATTCCTGACAATCCAGGCTGACTCCACGTCTTAAGGTTGGCTGATCCACAGTCTTCATTCCACCTGCTACATCAACTCCCTTTGCCACAGAACATGACACATTTGTGGGCTTTCGGGGCGCTGCTCTGCACCACAGCCACGACTGTGGCTGTGTCACCCTTCTCTGCCTCGTGTTCCTCGTCTGTAATAGGGGGATAATGGTAGCACCTACTTAGAGCACTGTTAGGAACCAGTGAGTTGGTGTTGGCCAAGTTTCAGAATAGTACCTGAGATGAGGAAGCACTGTAATTTTTTGCTAAATAATTTCTCCCAGTTCTAGGTGCTGAATGACAGCACCTTTCCCCCAATGTGACACCAGCAGGCATATCGCAATGGGGAAGAGATGCTGATACTGGATTTTTGAAACTGGATTTTCAGGCTCTTGGTTTTAACCAATTGGATGAATGAATCAATGGATCACAGGATCAACAGTAGGTTAGGTTTTATTCAACAGGTGTTACAGCTCTCACAAAGAGCCAAACCTCCTCACAGGGCAGGATACAAGTGCTACAGCTCTTATAAAGAGCCAAACCTCCTTGCAGAGCAGGATGTAACTGTTACAGCTCTTGCTCTTTTGCTCTCTCACCCTCAGAGGTCTGAGGTGATCTGCTCTTGGGCTGGCTGCTCAGGGGCTTATATAGGGGCAATTGTCCAATGAGCTTTCGGGTCTTGAAAACAGACCAATCAGGAGTAGGTTTTGAAATGGACCAATCAGGGATGCACTGGAGGAATCACCAGTGTCTTCCCTGCTTGTGTCCGGGTCCTTTGTTCCTTTGCTACTGGAGCCTCCGATGGGAGGAGGAAAGCTCCCCCTGGCTTGCTCCAGCCTGCTGGTTCCTCTGCCAGCTGCTGACGCCAAGATGGAGGCGGCAGGTCCCCTAGCCCCACTTGGCTGAGCTGGCTGGGGCACCACTTGTCCAGTATCGATGCTTTGGGGCCCCTGATGAATAAATCTGTCATAAACAGGTAAAAGAGAGAGGAAGGAAGGAGCAGGAATGGGTTAGCTAGTGGTGGCTAGATGTAAAAGTTACCCAAGCTGTATGGGCACCTAGACATCCAGAAGGCCTTGGATATTTAATTTCCACCTTTGCCCTTTGGAGTCAGACAGGGGCCTGATGACCACCGGTTTGCCCTCAGAGGGCAGAGCTGGTTCACTCTGCACTTCCCTCAGTGTTCCCCTGAGCTGTGAGGGGACAGGTCTGGACAAGTCCACTGTCTTGGCAAGAAATCTGAGCTTTGGCGTAAGCATGAAGCTCCAGGACAGGTGGGTGTCCCCTCTGGAGTTGGAGCACAGATGGCTCCAGAGGCAGGGGACAAAGAGCAGGACTGAGAAAGCGGGGGCTCTTTGGTGTGCTTCAAAGATGCACAGCCCCAAGAGCTGTTTTCAGACCGAAAAGTTGTCGTGTGGAAGCGGAGTTTGTTCTGAGTCGTGCTCCAGCAAGTAGAACTAGGTTTGGGGGGGTCTGTGGCAGGAGGGCTGGCTGGGTCCGTGTATGGTGGGACAGGCTGCCTTCCATGTGGCAGCAACCCGAGCTGCATGGTGATCGCCTCTGTTTGTGGGCAGCCCCACAAGGGGGCCGCACTCCTGCACTCACTTTCTCTTCTCGATGGTCCTCCTTGGGGGACATCAGTGTCTCTGTCCCACAGACCTGGAAACCATGTCTATAGAGGGGAGGCAGTGTCCCAGTTACTCAGTGACAAGTGACAATGAAACTAGAGCTGTCTCGTTAGACTCCTTGGTCTTCCTGGCAGGTCTGTTGTTGCCAGCCAAGGTCAAGAGTAGAGACTTCAGCCCATCAGGTCCTCCCTTTCAGAGCTGAATTCATGGGCTTGTGAGGAAGGGTGGTGCTGGGTGTGGGCTTAGGCTCTCCCAGCTCCCTCTGGCCTCTGCGAACCCCCACTGGGCTCTGCCAGAGTTGGTGGGTTTGCTCATAGCTCTTCCCCAAGCTCTGTGTGCACTTCAGAACAGTTGGTTTAAGAGCTTTGTCTTTATCTGAACAACATCAGTGCAGCTCAGGAGAGGATACTGAAATGGTTGTGAGATCTAGGTGCCTAGAGGAGAGAAAACTTAAGTGAGCCATGAAATTAGCAAAGAGGTCTTGGCTGATTACGGCTGAAGCAGTGGCCTCTGCCTTGTTCCAGGATCAGCCCCAGGTGATGTCTGAGAAGGATAAAAGATGAAGGAGGAAGGATCAGGTTGGGGCACAGGCGAAGACACCCACTGAGATGGGCCTGCGGGTTCTGAAGTCTGGGAGCCTCAGCCCCACCCATCCATGGCAGCTGCTCCTGCTTAGGGGATGGTGTGGATGGGCGTGGGGTCATGGTAATGCTTATTCCATTTGGAAAGGTGGTGTACTCATGTGAGCCTGGACGGTAAGTGGTTCACTGTGAGAGGGACTGCAGGAATTGCTGGAAGCTGATGTTTCTCCAAGAGTGGTAGATTTTCTTTTTCTTTCTTTCTTTATTTCAGGTTAATATGAGAGTACAAAAAATTAGGTTACGATGTTTGCATTGTTAGGTAAGGTCTCTGTTGTAGTTGTGTGAGAGTTGATGCTTTTAACTTGCCTATGAAGACTATACATTTGATTTGATTTGATTTTTCTAATTTTTTTTTGAGACAGAGTCCCACTCAGTCACCCTGGGTTGAGTGCCATTGTATCAAGATACCTCACAGCAACCTCAAACTCTTGGGCTTGAGCCATCTCCTTTACTCAGCCTCCTGAGTAGCTGGGACTACAAGTGCCTGCCACAATGCCTGGTTAGTTTATTCATTTTTAGTAGAGACAGGGTTTTGCTGTTGCTCAGGCTGGTCTTGAACTCCTGAGCTCAAGCAGTCCATCCTGCCTTGGCATCCCGGAGTGCTGGGATTATAGGACTGAGCCACTGCACCCAGTCAGGACTGTGCATTTTATAAAAGGCTTGAGATGCCTGTGCAGAAGGCATTGGACAGCAGAGCAAGCCTGAAAGGGGCTAGAGGGGTCTGATTATAGTTGATAATTGGATTAAATCAGATAAGGCTTTGGAGTGGGTTTTGAGATCTTACCATGGCCACCCTTAGCCTGACACTCTATTTGGGGATGGGAGACCATTTGGTAGATCATATCCTCTTCTTTTTATTTTTGAGACGGAGCCTCAAGCTATCCCCCTGGGTAGAGTGCCATGGCATCACAGCTCATAGCAACCTCCAACTCCTTGGCTCAAGTGAGTCTCCTGCCTCAGGCTCCCAAGTAGCTGGGACCACAGGTGCCCACCACAACGCCCGGCCATTTTTTGGTTGCAGCCATCATTGTTGTTTGGCAGGTCAGGGCTGGGGATTGGAATCCGCCACCTTGGGTGTATGTGGCTGGCGCCTTAGCCGCTTGAGCCACAGGCGCTGAGCCCATATCCTCTTCTTACAAGTGGCAGCTGACATAGGCCCATCTCCAGTTGTTGTAAATAAAGTTTTATTGGCACACACC
>CAUYQV010062959.1:0-12972 GCA_963574575.1 Galagoides demidoff
TGGCTCGGCGCCTGTGGCTCAATCGGCTAAGGCGCCAGCCACGTACACCTAAGGTAGCGGGTTCGAATCCCCAGCCTGGGCCTGCCAAACAACAATGATGGCTGCAACCAAAAAATGGCTGGGCGTTGTGGCGGGCACCTGTGGTCCCAGCTACTTGGGAGGCAGAGGCAGGAGACTGGCTTGAGCCCAGGAGTTGGCGGTTGCTGTGAGCTGTGATGCCATGGCACTCTACTCAGGGATAGCTTGAGGCTCCGTCTCAAAAAAAAAAAAAAAAGATATGTCTTTCGTTTGATTGTCCTTTGGAGGGACCTCTAAATGGAAACAAGCAAAAAGCCATAGTCAATCCAAGAGGAGCCTAGCCAGACTTATCTCTAATATGATGACAACATTCTATTTAAAAATTAATTTTAATTTAAAAGTCTGTCCTGACCAGGCACAGTGGCTCATACCTGTAATTCTAGTACTCTTGGGAGGCTAAGGCAAGAGGATTCCTTGAGCTCAGGAGTTGGAGACTAGCCTGAGCAAGAGCAAGATCCTGTCTCTACTGAAAACAGAAAACAGCATTGTGGTGGGCACCTGTAGTTCTAGCTGCTCAGGAAGATCCTCAAGGAGGATTGCTTGAGCCCAGGAGTTTGAGGTTGCTGTGAACTATGACACCAGGGCACTGTAGCCTGGACAATAGAGTGAGACTCAGTCTCCAAAACAAAAAAAAATCTGTTCTATGAGTTTATTTGTGCTTGTCTATATTTTTAGTAATAATGGAATGACATGGATTTTTGAAGATTAATTGCCTGTGATCTTTATTGAAGTTATAATTTGGTAAATTGCCTGCTAAGTTAGAAACACTGTAAAAGGCAAAAAATGACATAGCATTTAGTAAGGGGCATATGTGATAGGACCTGTGAGCAAAAAGGGTGCTATGGGTACAAAAAGGTTAGAAACTGCTGCTTTGAGTGCTGTGGTGTACAGATTGAGTCAGTGACTTCTCAGGCTTTTGATGAAGAGATGAAGTTAGGCAGTTGGGTTGTTGCTTCTCATCCGTGGCAGTCCTTGCTATCACAATATAATTAGAACCGTAGAACTCACCCATTCGGTGAGGAGAAAAGCACACAAAGTAACTCACATGCAAGTAAAAAAGAATATGGTGCAACTTGGTGCTGTGTGTATGGTGATTCTTCCACCTCTACTAGAAGGTTGATGTTTAATCCCTTCTCTAGAACAGCCTCAAACTATCTTCCATTCTCATTTCCCACAAGGTGATTATTTGTTCCCCAAACACAACTTCAGGCTCCCCACCTCTGTTCGTAATCTGCTCCCTTATCTAGAATGTCACTTGTCTTTCCCTGTACATGCTGAGAGGAAAAAAACTACTCATTTTTAGGACTTGTGTAAAAATTACTTCTCCTTGATTTTTATTTATTTATTTTTTTGTATATGTGACAGAGTCTCACTCTATTGCCCTAGACAGAATACCATAGCACACAGCATCCACAAATTTCTGAGGTTCAAGTGATTTCTTCTGCCTCAGCCTCCTGAGTAGCTCAGACTTACATGCACCCACCATGACCCACACTACTAGTTTTAGTAGAGATGGGGTCTTGCTCTTGCTCAGGCTGGTCTTCAACTCCTAAACTGAAGCAATCCACCAGCGTCAGCCTCCCAGAGTACTAGGATTACAGGCATGAGCCTATGCCTGGCCTACTTCCCCTTTAGAGTGGTCTTTCCATGGCTCAGCCTTTACTACCTCCAGATGCCAGTATCAGGTTGGCTTCTATTTGCCGGAAGAATCCTGTCCCACCCCCTACATAGTTTGCACCCTGGAGTTCCATAGGAGCCAGAGAGTTTCCCCTTTGAGGGATGGCCTAGTGTTCCTTTGTCTTTCAGCCACCTTCTCAACTCCCTTGCCATGTTCACATATTATAGTGATTTCCTCCCTTACCTTTTTTGTTCCTATGAGCTCCCAAGGTAGGGACTGAATCTTATATTCCTTACTCTCCTGCAGGGCCTTCTATTGTAGGACTTTATAAACAGTGGAATTAAATATATATACTTTTTTTTGAGACAGAGTCTCATTAGGTTGCCCTTGGTAGAGTGCTGTGACATCACAGCTCACAGCAACCTCAAACTCTTGGGCTTAAGAGATTCTCTTGTCTTAGCCTCCTGAGCAGCTGGGAATATAGGCGCCTGCCACAACGCCCAGCTACTTTTTTTTTTTTTTTTTGGTTATAGTTGTCATTGTCATTGTTGTTTGGTAGGCCTGGCCTATGTTCGAACCTGCCAGCTCCAGTGTATGAGCTACAGGCGCCGAGCCTGAATTAATTTTGGAAAATGAACGATGCCAGGTAAATACCTGAATTTGAAAATGTGATGATACCCTATGTGGTGTAGTCTAGGAGAGAAGAAAGGCTCTGGTGCCTTGTCTGTGAGAGAAGGTGGCAAGTAGGGGATTCAGAGCCAGAGGAATTTAAGGGGGAGGCCAGGCATGGTGGATCACACCTGTAACCCTAGCACTCTGGGAGGCCTAGGCAGGTGTATTGCTTGAGCTCAGGAGTTCGAGACTAACCTGAATAAGAGTGAGACCCTGGGATGGCGCCTGTGGCTCAGTGGGTAGGGTGCTGGCCCCATATACCGAGGATGGTGGGTTTGATCCTGGCCCCAGCCAAACTGCAACAAAAAATAGGCCATGGCCAGACTTCAACAGAAAATAGCCAGGTGTTGTGGCAGGCGCCTATAGTCCCAGCTACTTGGGAAGCTGAGACAAGAGAATCGCCTAAGCCCAGGAGTTGGAGGTTGCTGTGAGCTGTTATGCCACAGCACTCTACCAAGGGCAACAAAGTGAGACTCTGTCTCAAAAAAAAAAAAAAAAGAGAGAGAAAGACCCTGTTTCTATCAAAAACAGAAAAACTAGCCAGATGTTGTGGTGGTGCCTGTAGTTCCAGCTACTTGGGAGGCTGAGGCAAGAGGATCACTTGAGCCCAGGAGTTTGAGGTTGCTGTGGTGACACCAGGGTATTCTAGCCTGGGGCAACAGAGTGGGAAGCCATCTTGGGGGGGAAAACAAAGAAAAAAGGAATTTGAAAGGGAAGTCTTTTTGGAATAGATGATTTTTGTACCAAAATATAACGTATAATTTGATGAAGAAGTTCAGAAGACATTCCAGATTGATGGAATGATCTGCTGAGAAGTAAAAAAGCACAAATTATAAACAGAAAAATCATTGTTTTATGATAATTTATTATTTTATCAGTGCTAAGCAGTGTCTTTCTTTTAGGGAGAAAAAGTGGGTGACTGTGGGTGACACATCTCTTAGGATATTTAAGTGGGTTCCTGTGACAGACAGCAAGGAGGTAAGTGTGGAAGAAAATCAAAACAAGAAAAAGGTACCTTTTTTTTTTTTTAAATCTTTCTTTGATTGCTTCTTAATTCAAAAGGAAAATTTTCCTCTGGAATTGAGTTGAAAATACTTGAAGGCAGCCTTTCTCACTGGTCCATGTAAAACCTTTTCATTATTTTCTTCCTTTCTTTCTTTCCCTTAATTCAACTTGCTTTCTCAGGGCTTAACAAACTGCAGCCCGGGCCTGCTCCCTATGTTTGTCAGTATAGTTTTATTGGAATGGAACACAACTACACCTACCAGTTTTCTTATTGTTGATAGCAGCTTTTGAATTCAAGATGGTAGAATTGAGTAGCTCTCATAAGACTTAAAGGCTCACAAAGCCTGGAATATTTATTCGGCTCCTGAAGAGAAAGTTGGCTGATAGTTGTTGTTACCTGATTAGCCACCCACTGTAGTATACATATTATATATATTACATAGATACATTGTTTGTATGTTATATCTATATATACCTTTCTGGTTCTGATATATGCCTTTTTGATCTTCCATGGATTTATTTGGATATTTATATATTCTTGAAAAGTATATATCATGGTTTCATATGTGTTTGTGTGTGTTTTACAGAACTTTTGTATACATAATAGCACTGTGCTATAAGCCTCTTCCTAGTCTCTTGTACAACCTTGGTTTTGAGAACATTCCACGTACCTGTAAATGTAGTAGAATTATCATTTTGACTCTCAAATTGTATTCTTTTATTTACAGTTACATTTATCTACACATTCTTTGGATGATAAATAACCAGATTGTTTTTCCCAATTGTTTTCTAAAATTTGAAATATAAAACACAGAAAAGTATGTAGAACAGAAATGTACAGTATAGGCTCGGCACCCGTGGCTCAAGCGGCTAAAGCACCAGCCACATAATACCTGAGCTGGCGGGTTCGAATCCAGCCCGGGCCTGCCAAACAACAATGATGGCAGCAACCAAAAAATAGCCGGGCGTTGTGGCAGGTGCCTATAAGTCTCAGCTACTTGGGAGGCAGAGGCAGGAGAATCGCTTGAGCCCAGGAGCTAGAGGTTGCAGTGAGCTGTGATGCCAAGGCACTCTATCCAGGGTGACAGCTTGAGGCTCTGTCTCAAAAAAAAAAAAAAAAAAAAGAAATGTACAGTATAGTGAATAAATATAAATAGAAAAAAAAACACCTCAGGTCAAAAAAATAGAGTATTGCCAACCCTCAGAAGATCTATGTGCAACTCTTCCCCACAAATCCTTCCCTTCCTTCCCCTCTAAGGGTAATCACTCTTCCATTTTTGCTTTTCTTACTACTTTTCTATTCATTTATATATTTAACTTCTTGAAAAGGTGAAAATAGAAGCAATATACTAGGTACCTGTGGAATACAGCAAAAGTATAGTAAGAGGGCAATTTATGTCAATAAATGCCTGCATCTGAAAAAAACAGACTTCAAATAGACAACCTAATGATGACCCTAACAGAACTAGAAAAGTGAAAACAAACCAAACTCAAAATTAGTAGAAGGAAAGAAGTAATAAATGTCAGAGCAGAAATAAATGAAATTGAGATAAGAGAAATATAAAACATTTAACTTTATATAAACAGCATCATAAAATACTTATTTTTGTTTGTCTTCCTATGTTCAGCATTATGTTTGTAAAATTTGTTCATCTTGTCTTTGACCTATTCCTTTTCATTTCAGTGTATGCTGTATATTGCTATACATTCATTATATGACGATACTATAACTTACTTTGTGATTCTTCTGCAAATGGACATTAGGCTTCTCAGTTTGAGGTAATACGAAGAATGCCCCTGTGAAAATTGTGTCCAATATCCATGTCAACATGTGCATGAGTTTTCCTATTTTATAGTCCTAAGAATAGAAGTGCTGGTTCTTAGGGCTTGCATTTTTTGACTTGGATTAGCTAATGCTAGACAGTTTTCTGAAGTGATTGTCCCAATTTATATTCCTACCAGAAACATTGGAGTTTTCATTGCTCCAAATTCTCGTCAATACTTGGTGTAGTGTTAGACTTACATGTAAAGATACCTCATTGTGCCTTTAATTTGAGGACTAATTATGTAACCCTTAATGTGCTTGAGTATCTATTCAGTGTTTATTAGTCTTTTGGATTTTCTCCTTTAGTAAGTACCAGTGACCTGGCTCATTTTGCTATTTGGTTGGGGTTTTTCTTTTGTTTTTTGTTTTGAGACAGAGTCTCACTCTGTCTCCCAGGCTAGTGTGCCTTGGCATCATTATAGCTCCCAGTGACCTCAAATTCTTGGGCTGAAGCAGTCCTCTTACCTCAGCCTCGCTAGTAGTTGGGAATATAGACACTCGCCACAATGCTTAGATAATTTTTCTATTTTGAGTAGGGTCTTATTCTTGCTCAAGCTGGCCTCAAACTCCTGAGCTCAAGCTATCTTCTGCCTTACCCTCCCGGAGTGCTGGGATTATACACGTGAGCCGCCATGCTGTCTTTTTCTTGTGACTTGTAGGAATTCTCTCTGTTCTAGAAATAATGCTTTATTGGTTATATGCTATCCATACCTTTTGTCATCTGTGGTTTGTCTACATACCCTATGATGTCTTGAGTAACAGATGTTCTTTGAGGTATTTTTTTAGAAGGGGTCTCACTCTGCCACCCAGGCTGGAGTGCAATGGCACAATCACACTCACTGCAGCCTCCAACTCCTGTGTCATCCCACTTTAGCTTTCCAAGTAGCTGGGATTACAGGCATGAGCCACTGTGCTCAGCCTATAATTAGTACTTCTAAATATTTTAGGAAATCTTTTCCTTGTTTGAGGACATAATGGTATTCTTCCGTATAATCTTATGTAACTTTATTGTTCTGTTCCCATTTTTAACACTCCTAGAGTTGTGTGTGTGAAGAAGGTGCTCAGTTTTATCATTTTCCATATGGATATGTGAACATTCTTTCCCAAACTCTTGGATTCAGGTGATCCTCCTGTCTCATCCTCCCAAGTAGCTGGGGCTGCAGGCGAATGCCACCATGCCTGGCTAATTTTTTTCTGTTTTTTTGTAGAGACAGGGTCTAATTTTTTTTTTTTTTTAACAGCAACCTCAAACTCTTGGGCTTAAGTGATTCTCTTTTTTCTTTTCCATCAAGACAGTCCCACCTTATGCCTCTGAGGAGAATGCAGTGGCTTGGTAGCTCAGTGCAACCTCAGACTCTTGGCTTGTGGGCATCCTGCTGGGATTACGAGCGCTTGCTGAGCCCAGCTGGGTTTTTCCATTTTTTTTTCATGAGTCAGGGTCTCACTTTTGCTCAGGCAAGTCTCGAACTCCTGAGCTCCAGTGATTCTCCCGCCTCGCCTCCCACAGTGCTGAGATTACAGGCGTGAGCTACCATGCCGACAAGTGATTCTCTTGCCTTAGCCTCCCAAGTAGCTGGAACTACAGGCATCGCCACAAGGCTTAGCTATTTTTTGTTGCAGTTGATTAGATGCCCAGGAGTAGGATTGCTTTTTTACAGGGTGTGCGTACATCATTGTTTTCACTAAATGCTACAGGTCTCCCTCCAGAATGGCTGCACCAGTGTAGTACACTTCACCAGTACTGCTTGAGGGTTTGTGTTTTCCCACATCATCATTAGCATTTGACATTACCAGTTTCCTAACATCTGCCAGTTTCATAGGTGTAAAATGATATCTCTTTAATTTGTATTTCTGTGATTACTAGTGAGGATGATCATTTCATTTTAGATACTTTTTATCTGTCAGATTTTCTCTTCTCTGAGTTCTTATATTTTGCCTACTTTTTTTTTTTTGTAGAGACAGAGTCTCACTCAGTAGAGTGCCGTGGCATCACATAGCTCACAGCAACCTCCAACTCCTAGGCTTAGGTGATTCTCTTGGCTCAGCCTCCTGAGTAGCTGGGACTACAGGCACCTGCCACAATGCCCAGCTGTTTTTTGTTGCAGTTTGGCCAGGGCCGGGTTTGAACCCGCCACCCTCGGTATATGGGTCTCGTGTCCTACCAACTGAGCCTCAGGCGCTGCCCATATTTTGCCTACTTTTATTTATATTTCCCATTTTTACCTTTCTGATTTTCAGGGTTTCTTTGATTGATACACTTTTTTTTTTTTTTGAGACAGAGTTTCACTGTCACTAGTTTTTCTATTTTTAGTAGAGATGGGGGTCTCTTACTGGTCTCAAAAACCCGAGCTCTGGCGGTTTACCCACCTTGGCCTCCCAGAGTGCTAGGATTATAGGTGTGAGCTGCCATGCCCAGCCTGATTGGTACTCCAGATTTAGAAATCAGTTTCTCAACTCTGTCTCAAAATAAATAAATAATAAAAACATACTTTAAGAAGAAAAAAAAATCTCTTGTCAGTTTGTTTGTTTGTTTGATTAGAGGCAGAGTCTCACTATGTCACCCTTGGTAGAGTGCTGTGGCGTCACAGCTCACAGCAACCTCAAACTCTTAGGCTCAATGATCTTCTTGCTTCAGATTTTCTGTTTTTAGTAGAGACGGGGTTCTTGCTTTTGCTCAGGCTGGTCTGGAACTCGTGAGCTCAAGCATTCCACCTGCCTCAGCCTCCCAGAGTGCTAGGATTACAGGTGTGAGCCAAGACTCCTGGTTTGATTAGTTTCTTTCTTTCTTTCTTTTTTTTTTGAGACAGGAGACTCAAGCTGTCCCCCTGGGTAGAGTGCTGTAGCATCACAGCTCACAGCTACCTCCAACTCCTAGGCTCAAGCAAGTCTCCTGCCTCAGCCTCCCGAGTAGCTGGGACCACAGGTACCTGCCACAACGCCTGGCTATATTTTTTGGTTGCAGCCATCATTGTTTGGCGGGCCCAGGCTGGATTCAAACCCGCCACCTTGGGTGTATGTGGCTGGCGCCTTAGCTATTTGAGCCATAGGCGCCGAGCTGATTAGTTTCTTATCTACAGAGTATATACTGTTTCAATCACAGTAAATGAAATCATCACTAGGTTACAAAAGAAGTCTCAATAATCCTAAGGAACTATTAATAGCCTACCAATTCAATAAAATTACAATGTCAATTTTAAAAGGATTGCTAAAAAATTCCATGTCTAGGGTGGCACCTGTGGCTGAGTGGGTAGGGCGCTGGCCCCATATACCAAGGGTGGCAGGTTCAATCCCAGCCAAACTGCAACAAAAAAATAGCTGGGCATTGTGGCAGGCACCTGTAGTTCCAGCTACTAGGGAGGCTGAGGCAAGGGAATCACCTAAGCCCAGGAGTTGGAGGTTGCTGTGAGCTGTGTAACACCAAGGCACTCTATCAAGGGCGATAAAGTGTGACTCTGTCTCAAAAAAATAAAAAAATAAAAAAATGCTCCACATCTAGAAAACTTCACATAGCCTCAATAGATCTTGCCTTGGCCTCATAAGTAGGTATGATTATAGGCTACTAAAAATCATTCTACTAAATAGCCTTTGATTAAAGAGGAAATCAAAGAAGAACCTGGTAGAGTGCTATGGTGTCACAGCTCGCAGCAACCTCCAACTCTTGAGCTTAGGGGATTCTCTTGCCTCAGCCTCCCAAGCACCCAAGCAGCTGGGACTACAGGCACCACCACAACGCTTGACTATTTTTTTTTTTGCAGTTTGGCTGGGGCTGGTTTTGAACCTGCCACCCTCGGTATAATGGGGCTAGCACTCTACTCACTGAGCCACAGGTGCCGCTCTCTGTTGTTCTTTTTTAGCTTATCCTACTGAGCACTTAGCTCTTCTAGTTTTTCATTGTGTTTTTTTTTTTTTTTTTGTAGAGACAAAGTCTCATTGTATCACCCTTGGTAGAGTGCTGTCACATCACAGCTCACAGCAACCTCCAACTCCTGGGCTTAGGCGATTCTCCTGCCTCAGCCTCCCAAGTAGCTGGGACTACAGGTGCCAGCCACAATGCCTGGCTATTTTTTTGTTGCAGTTCTGCCAGTGCCAGGTTTGAAACCGCCACTCTTGGCATATGGGGCCGGTGCCCTACCCACTGAGCCACAGGTGCTGCCCTGGGGTTTTTGTTGTTTTTTTTTTTGTAGAGAAAGAGTCTCATTTTGTTGCCCTCGGTAGAGTGCCCTGGCATCACCCAGCTCACCACCACCTCGAGCTTAGGTGATTCTCTTGTCTCAGCCTCCCAATTAGCTGGGACTATAGGCGCACGCCCCGATGCCTGGCTATTTTTGTTTTTGTTGCAGTTGGCTGGGGCTGGGTTTGAACCTGCCACCCTCAGTATATGGGGCCGGCACCCTACTTGCGCTGCCCTTTGGTTTTTTGTTTTTTTTTTAAATATATTTCAGGCTGTGTACAGTTAGGGGCTCACAATTTATAATCCTAGCACTATGGGAGACTGAAGAGGGAGGATGCCTTGAGCTCAGGAGTTCCAGACCAGCCTGAGCAAAAGAAAGACAATTAGAAACATTTCTACTTAAAATTAGAAACATTAGCCAGGTATTGTGGGTGCTTGTAGTCCTAGGTACTTGGAGGCTAGGTCAGGAAGATTGCTTATACCCAGGAGTTTGAGGTTGCTGTGAGCTAGGCTGATACCACAGCACTCTAGCTTGGGGCAACAGGATTATGACTCTGTCTCAAAAAAAAAAAAGCAAATTAAAAATAAAAATACATTTCACTTTAACTTCTTTCGTACCTCCTATAAATTTTGACAAATGTCAAATGTACTTTACAGCTTCATTCAGGTATTAGTTTTTCATAAGTTTTTCTTTTGATTTCCTCTTTAATCAAAGGCTATTTAGTAGAATGATTTTTAGTAGCCTGTAATCACAGCTACTTAGGAGACCAGGGCAAGATCTATGGAGGCTATGAATTTGCAGTTTTCCAGACACGGAGTTTTTTTTAGCAATCCATTTAAAATTGATATTCTAATTTTATTGAATTGATAGGATGTTAGTTCCTTGGGATTATTGAGACTTCTTTTGTGACCTGGTGACCATTTCATTCACTGAGATTGAAACAGGTATACTCTATAGATAAGAAACTAATCAGGGCAGCGCCTGTGTCTCAAAAGGGAAGGGTGCCGGTCCCATATGCTAGAGGTGGTGGGTTCAGACCCAGCCCTGGCCAAAAATAAAATAAAATAAAATAAAATAAAAATACTTAAAAAAAAAAAAAGAAAAGACACTTAATCAAACCAGGAGTCTTGGCTCACACCTGTAATCCTAGCACTCTGGGAGGCTGAGGCAGGTGGAATGCTTGGGCTTACAAGTTCCAGACCAGCCTGAGCAAAAGTGAGACCCCCGTCTCTACTAAAAATAGAAAATGTGAGGCAGGAGGATCACTGAGCCTAAGAGTTTGAGATTGCTGTGAGTTATAATGCCATAGTACTCTACCAAGGACAACAGCTTGAGACTTTGTCTCAAAAAAAAAAAAAAAAGAAATAGTTGAAAAATGTGTATGTCGTCTTCTGAATGTTGTATTTATTCTCTGTTTCTGAGGGGAACATGTGAAACTGTTGGATTGGGCAGCGCCTATAGCTTAGTAGATAGGGCGCTGGCCCCATATATCAAGGGTGGCGGGTTCAAACCTGGCCCCGGCCAAACTGCAACAAAAAATAGCTAGGCGTTGTAGTATCCAGGTACTCAGGAGGCTGAGGCAAGAGAATCACCTAAGCCCAGGAGTTGGAAGTTGCTGTGAGCTGTGTGACACCACGGCACTCTACCAAGGGTGATAAAGTGATCTCTGTCTCCACCAAAAAAAAAAAAAAAAGAAAGAAACTGTTGGATTGTTTGCTTCACAGCTAGTGAGTCATTTGTCACTTTATGTGGTTAGAAGCTGTATTTTTTATGTGTGTCTGTCATGATTGTTAATCATCTTTACCTGTCACTCCTTTAATAATGTCCCTTTCTCAACCCATTTCCAACCTTTTTCTTCTCCAGTGCTATTTTGTCTAATACTACAGTTTCTAACCTTTCTTTTGATTTATACTTGAGGTCTTATAATTCTTTTTTGCTTCCTGTTTTTATATTTTTTGTTTACTGGAGCATATTGGGATTAGGTTTAGCTGTGGGTAATAGAAAACCCAAAATAGCACTAGTATGACAAAGTTGTTTATCATTCTTAGAGGGCTGGTGTGGTGGGTGGTTCTGCTCCAAAAGGCCCTGGGAATTCATATTTTTCTCAGCTTTCTACTCCCTTTTTAAAAAATTTTAGAGAGTAATGAAGTATTCATTTTATTTATTTATTTTAAAGCTTTATTCAAATTAATACGAGGGTACAGTATTTGGGTTACATTGTTCTCACTTCCAGGGTAAAGTTCCATGTGTAGCAGAGCCCCTCACCCAGGTGGCGTGTTATACACCCTCACAATGTGCACATTAGGTGAGATCCCACCTCCTGCCCTCCCTTCCTTCTGCCATACGTTCCCCCCCCACCCCTGTCCTGCTTCCCTTACCCCCGAACTGGACTATAATAGTGTTTAATTGTTCTTAGGAACATGTAATTGTTCACATATTGATTTCATATTAGCATGGAGATTTTATTTATTTTTTTATCTTACCTTTTTAATTTTTTTGAGACAGTCTCAAGCTGTCACCCGGAGTAGAGTGCTGTGACGTCACAGCTCACAGTAACCTCAGACTCTTGGGCTTCAGCGATTCTCTTGCCTCAGCCTCCCAAGTGGCTGGGACTACAGGCAGCCGCCACAATGCCTGGCTATTTTTGGTTGCAGCGGTCATTATTGTCTAGCTGGCCTGGGCTGGGTTCAAACCCACCACCCTCGGTGTATGTGGCTGGTGCCGTAACCACTGTGCTATGGGTGCCAAGCCTCAGTTCAGAATTTTTACAGATATTTCTTTATATTTATGTATATATATTTAAGAGCAGAGTCTCACTCTGTCACCCAGGCTGGAATGCAGTGGCTCAATTATAGGTCACTGTAACCTCAAATTCCTGGGTTCAAGTAATCTTCTTGGCCTCAGCCTCCTGAGTCGTTGGGGCTACAGGTACCCACCCACCATGACCCAACTAGTTTTTCTATTTTTAATAGAGACAGGGTATCAGTCTTGCTCAAGCTAGGCTTGAACTCCTGAGCTCAAGCAATCCACCCACCTTGGCCTCTCAGAGTTGCTGGGATTATAGGTGTGAGAGACTGTTCCCGAGTTGGTCTTTTTTCTTTTTAATAATCTAGCCTAAAATGCCATACCTATTTCTTAATGCTTTCTCCTAGATTCATTTTTCTTCTTGCTAAAATACATCCTTTTTGAAAACATATTTGGGGCTCAGCGCTTGTGGCTCAATCGGCTAAGGTGCCAGCCATGTACACCTAAGGTAGCGGGTTCGAATCCCCAGCCCGGGCTCACCAAACAACAATGATGGCTGCAACCAAAAAATGGCTGGGCGTTGTGGCGGGCGCCTGTGGTCCCAGCTACTTGGGAGGCGGAGGCAGGAGACTTGCTTGAGCCCAGGAGTTGGAGGTTGCTATAAGCTGTGATGCCATGGCACTCTACCCAGGGGGGATAGCTTGAGGCTCCGTCTCAAAAAAAAAAAAAGAAAGAAAACATATTTGGGCTTGGCACCTGTGGCTCTCAAGCGGCTAAGGCGCCAGCCACATACACTTAAGGTGGCGGGTTCAAATCCAGCCTGGGCCCGCCAAACAACAATAATGACTGCAACCAAA
>CAUYQV010062960.1:0-20703 GCA_963574575.1 Galagoides demidoff
AAAGTGTATGGGTGGCCAGGATGTATATAGCATGGAAGAAAAAGCCTCAGTGAAGTGTGGGACAACCTGCAGTGCCCTAAGACAGGTACATATATGTGACTGGAGTCCCTAAAAGAGAAGGAGAGAAACATCTAAAAAAACAGTGTCAGAATTTTTCCCCAAACTTAATGAATCTATGCACACACAAATTTAGGACATTTAATAAATCACAAGCATGAGAAACATGATGAAAACTACACGTGGGTACATTATAATCAATTGTAAAGGGAAAAGCTTAAAAATAACTGGGGAGATGGGAAGAGGCATTATATACAGAGATAAAGACAATAGCAAGTCGCTAGCCAAAAACAATACGAGCAAGCAGACCGTGGAGCAATGTTTTTAAAATTCAGGGGGGAGGGCAGAAACCCTACCACCTGGGTGTAGTTCAATATCTAGTAAAAATATCTTTCAAAAATAAAGGCAAAATAAATTTTCAGACATACAAAGATGAAATAATTCATCACCAAGAGACCTCCACAATAAAAAATGTTAAAAAAAAAAAAAAAGTCCTTTAGGCAGTGGAAAAATTATAGTAGATAACTGGGTCTACACAAAAGAATGAAAAGTCCTGGAAATAATAAATATGTTGATAATATCAATATTTCTCTTATCAGTTTAATCTCTGAAAGATAAGTGACTGTTAAAAAGAGTAATAACAATGTATTCTTGGGGGTTTATAAAGTATGTAGAAATAAAACAGATATAATACAAAAAAGGAGGGGAGAAATGGAAGTATGCAGTTGTATTGTTATTATACTTTACATGAAGTGGTTAACTTTAAGGTGAACTGTGGTAAGTTAAATTTGTGTACTATAAACCCTAAGGCAACACTAAAACCACAAACGGAGGTATAACTAACAAGCTAACAAAGGGGATAAATGGAATAATTAGTTTTAGAAAAATGGGGTAGGACAAATAGTAAAAACAAGATAGTAGATTTATACACAATCACATTAATAACTCCATTAACTTCGTTTATTTATTTATTCTTTATTTCGGGTCAATGTGAGGGTACAAACAAACAGGTCACAATATTAAAATTTGTTAGGTAGAGTCCCTCTTGTAGTTGTATCCTGCATCCAAAAGGTGTGCTATACATTCCTACCTTGTGCCTGTTAAGTGAGAGAACACCAATCCCCTTTTCCCTCTTCTCCCCTTGCTTCCCCTCCCCCCAGCTTGAATTGAATTTTCTCCTATGTGGGCATGTATTAGATCATCTACTGGCTACATATTAATATTGAGTAAATTGGTACTTGCTTTTCCACTCTTGTGACAGTTTACTAAGGAGAATTTAGTGTAAAGTCACCATCTATTTTATAGCTGAATGATATTCCATGGCATACATACACTACAGCTTGTTAATCTATCCCTGGGTTGGTCGGCATTTAAGTTGTTTCCACATTTTGGCGATTGTAAATTGAACTACAATAAAAAAATCTTCAAAGGTCTTTATGATAAAATTATTTTTTCCTTCCAACTTTAATGAGTCTTTAAGATAAATGGATCACTAGATAAAATGACTTCTTTTCTTCTGGGTAGATGCTTAGTAGTGGGATTGCAGGGTCAAATGGCAGGTCTACTTTGAGTTATTTGAGGATTCTCCATACTTCTTTCCAAAGAGGCTGTCTTAGTTTGCAGTCCCACCAACAGTGCAAAAGTATTCCTCGCTTTCCACAACCACACCAGCATCTGCAACTCTGGGACTTTGTCATGAGGGCTGATCTTGCTGGGGTTAGGAGATTTCTCAGGGTGATTATGATTTGCATTTCTCAGGTGATTAGGAATGATGAGCATTTTTTCATATGTTTGTTACCCATTCATCTGTCTTCCTTATAGAAGGTTCTATTCATGTCTCTTGCCCAGTGATAGATGGAATTATTTGCTCTTTTTTTGTTGATTAATTTGAGTTCTCTATAGATCCTAGTTATGGAGCTTTGGTCAACTTTGTAGCATATGCAAATATCTTTTCCCATACTGAAGGTTGTCTATTTAATTGTTGTCTGTGACTGTGCAGAAGCTTTTGAGTTTAATCAAGTCATATTTATTTATTTATTGTTGTTGTTGTAATTGCTATTGAAGTCTTATTCATAAAATCTTTTCCCATGATGACATCAGTAAAACCAGTCGCCATGGTTTGAACCTGCCACCCCTGATATATGCGCCGGTGCCCTACTCCTTGAGCCACAGACGCTGCCCCATAATTAAAAGTTTTTCCTGCACTTCCTTCTAGGATTTTTATTGTTTCATGTCTTAGATTTAAATCTTTTATCCATCTTGAGTCAATTTTTGTAAGTGGTGAAAGGTGTGGGTCCAGTTTCAGTTTCTTACATGTGGTTATCCAGTTCTCTCAGTACCATTTATTGAATAGGGATTATTTTCCCCAGTGTATGCTTTTGTTTGGTTTAGCAAAGATCACATCGTTATAAGAGACTGGTTTCATCTCTTGGTTTTCTATACAGTTCCAAATGTCTATGTTTCCATTTCTACAACAGCCCATACCATGCTGTTTTGATCACTGTGGACTTGTAAAATAACCTAAAGTCTTGTAGAGTGATGCATCCAGCTTTGTTTTTATTACTAAAAATTGCCTTGGCTATACAGGATTTTTTCTGGTTCCATTCAAAATGAAGAACTATTCTTTCCAGTTCTTCGAAGTATGATGATGGCATTTTATTGGGTATTGCACTGAATCTGCAGATCACTTTGGGTAGTACAGATATTTTAACAATGATGATTCTTCCCAGCCAAGAGCATAGTGTGTTCCTCCATGTGTTAATGTGTACTGCTATTTCTTAGAGTTTCATAATTCTCTTTGTAGTGATTCTTCACTTCTTTTGTTAGGTATATTCCTAGATATTTCATTCTCTTTAAAGCTACTGTTAAGGGAATTCTGTGTTTAATTAGTTTCTCAACTTGCCTGTTATTGCCATATACAAAGGCTACTGATTTGTGGACACTGATTTTATATTCTGAGATATTACTGTATTTCTTGATCACTTCCAGGAGCCTTGTGGTTGAGCCTCTTGGGTTTTCTAAGTATAAGATTATATTATCAACAAAGAGAGAGAGTTTGAGCTCCTCTGCCCCCATTTATGTCCTTCTCTTACCTGACTGCATTAGCCAGAACTTCCAGCACTATGTTAAATAGTAGTGGTGATAGAGGGCATCCTTGTCTGGTTCCAGTTCTAAGTAGAAAAGGTTTCAGCTTTACTCTGTTCAGTGTGACATTATCTGTGGATTCACTGTAGATAGCTTTAATTAGTTTAAGACATGTGCTACCTATGCCTATATTCTTAAGTGTTCTTTTTAGGAAAGGATGCTGAGTTTTATCAAATGATTCTTCTGCATCTGTTGAAAAGATCATATGATCTTTGCTTTTGCTCCTATTGATATGGCGAATTACATTCATGGATTTGCATATATTAAACCAGCCTTGTATCCCTGGGATGAAGCCTCCTTGATCATGATGTATAATTTTTTTAATGTGTAGCTGAAATTTATTGCTAAAATTTATTGAGTATTTTTGCATCTATATTCATTAATGAAAGTGGTCTTTAGTTCTCCTTTTTAGTTTGGTCCTTTGCTGGTTTTCTAATCAGAGTGATGTCTGCTTCATAGAATGTGTTGGAGAAGGTTCCTTCCTTCTCAATGCTTTGGAATAGTTTTTGCAGTCTAGGTACAAGCTCATCTTTGAAGGTTTGATAGAATTCTGCTGTGAAGTCATCTGGTCCAGATTTCTTAGATCTCAGTGTTTGATATTGGCCTGTTCAAGAAATCTATTTCTTCCTGGTTACTTCTAGGGAGAGGGTGTGATTCCAGGTATTGCTCCATTACCTCCACATTTTCAAATTTCTGGACATAGATTTTCTTGTAGTAGAGATAATCTCTTGTGTCTCTATGATCTGTTGTTATTTCTCTTTCTTCATTTTTGATTGAAGTTATTAGAGATTTTACTTTTCTGTTTCTAGTTAATCTGGCCAAAGGTATATTGATTTTATTTATCTTTTTGATGAACCAACTTTTTATTTCACTAATTTTCTGAATGATTATTTTGTTTTTCAATTTCATTTTTTATTTGATTTTGGTTATTTCTTTTCTTCACCTAGGTTTGAGATTAGATTGCTCTTTCTTTTCCATTTCCTTAAGATGATTCATTGGGTTGTTGGTGTACTCTTTTCCTGTTTTTCCAATGTAGGTATCTAATGCAATAAATTTCCCTCTTAGGACTCTTTTTGCAATATCCCACAGGTTTTGGTAATTGTGTCTTTATTGTTTTTATGTTTGAGGGATTTAACTATTTCCCCTTTCATCTCTTCCTTGACCCAACTGTCATTCAGCATAAGATTATTTAGTTTCCATGCTTTTGTGTGGGGATGCAAATCTTTGTTGGAGTTCAGTTCCACCTTTATGGACTTATAGTCTGAGAAGATACAAGGTATAATTTTAATTCTTTTAATTTTGTTGATGTTTGATTTGTATCCTAGGATATGATCTATTTTGGAGTGTATTCCATGGGCTGATGAGAAGAACATATATTCCTTAGCTTTGAGATGGTGTGTTCTGTATAGCTCTATTAAACCCATTTCTTCTAGGGTTGCCTTTAAGTCCCTTGCACCTTTGTTTAATTTCTGTGTGGAGGATATGTCCAGTTCTGCCTGAGGGGTGTTAAAGTCCCCTGCTATTATGGTGTGACAGGATATCATATTGCTTAGACCCATCAAAGTCTGTTTCATAAATCTGGGAGCATTTAAGGTAGGTGCATAAATATTTAGAATTAAAATGTCCCCTTGTGTTGTTCCCTTGACCCGTATGAAGTGGCCATCTTTGTCTTTCTTAACTTTAATTGCTCTAAATCCATTTATGTCTGAAAATAAGATTGTGATCTCTCCTTTCTTCTGATTTCCATTTGCCTGAAATATTGTTTTCCAACACTTTACCCTGAGTCATATTTTGTTCTTCAAGGTTAAGTCCTGGAGATAGAATATGGATGGCTTGTGATTTTTTAATCCAATTGGCCAGCCTATGACTCTTAAGTAGGAATTCAAGCCATTAACATTTACTGAGAGAATTAATACATGTGGGAGAGTTCTCTTCATCTTATTTTATGAAAATCCATTTCTTATTTTTATCCTTTACACCATTGTAGAAGTTAGGTTCTGTCCTTTAGTTTCTGGGTATTTACTTTGCCATTGGTCCATTATGGTGATCAGTGTGGAGAATAGGTCTAAGTATTTCCTGTAGAGCTAGTCTTGTTGTGCTGAATTTCCTCAATTTTTGTATATCAGTAAAAGATTTGATTTTGCCATTGATTTTGAGACTTAATTTAATAAGATATAGATTTCTGGGCTCAAAATTGTTTTGTTTAAGAAGATTAAAGACAGATGACCATTTTCTTCTGGCTTGGAAACTTTCAGCTGAGAACTCGGCTGTCACCCTGATGAATCTGCCCCTGTCTGTCAATTGGTGCTTACTCTTGTCTGCTTATAGAATTTTATCTTTCATCTTGACTTTGGTCAAGATCTTTACAATGTGTCTTAGATGCTCTGTTTGTGTTGAGGTGACCTGGGGTTCTCTAACTTTCTAAAAGGAGTGTTTCAAGATCTTTAGTGAAACCTGGGAAATTATTATTTATCATGTCCTCCAGTAGGGTTTTTATTCCTTTCAGATGTTCTTCTCCCCCTTCAGGGATACCTAGAATGTGTATCTTTGAACACTTAGTGATGGACCATATTTCTCTGAGAGAATGTTCTGCTTTTTCTCCTTTTCTGCCTCTTTAACTTCCTGGGTTAGCTTAGGAGCTTTATTCTAGCTCTGAGATTCCTTCTTCTCCATGGTATAATCTCTTATCAACACTTTCTACTGCATCTTTAAGTTCCCTGATTGATTCCTCCAATTCCTTAAGTTCTGCCTTATCCTTTCAATATTCTTCATCTCTTTCACCCATTTATTGGTTCTGTTTTTACACTTTCTTGTCAATTCTCTTTATTGCTTTTATCATTCATATTTTAAATTCCCTTTTTGTCATTTCCATTAAATCTTTATAGGTGGAATCCTCTGTGGTAGTTATCTCATAATCCCTTGTCAGGGAAGTTGTTCTGTTCTGGTTTTTTATATTGACAGAATTTTTCTTTGTTCCTCCTCATGTGTGTTTCCTCCTTGTTCACTTCCTCCTCTAGTTTTTGCTTCTCACCACCTCCTTAACTTTAAATTACCTTGTCTCAAAGCTTAGGTGTTGACGTGGCTTTTTGTTATAAGACCAAAAGGAAAATAAGGGTAAAGAGTAAGAAAGGAGAAAGAAAAGATATAGAGAAAAGAAAAAAAAAAACAGAAGAGGATGAAAGAAAAGAATTGAAGAAAAAGAGAATCAGGACAGAAAGAAAATGAGAGCAACGGGAGAAATGGTCATGTTGAGCAGAGTGGTTTGACCACACCTGCAGCTCTAGGAATTTGGGACCTAGGCTGGGTGGATACCTTGAAGTCAGGAACTCCTTACCAGCCTGGGCAAAAGCAAGAGCCCACCTCTGCCAAATATAGGGAGAAAAAATCAGCAGTATGTCACAGAGGGGACCTACCAGTACTGTCTTTCCAAAGGCCAAAGCTAGAAGGACATCTTAAACCATTAGCTCATGGTTTCCTTGAACCAGACCAATGTCATGACCCCCCCCCAGCAAGACCACTGCCATTGCCCCACCAGTCCTCCAAAGAAAGAAAAATAAAGAAAATTAAAAATACAATTATGTAAGATAAAGAAAAAAGGGATATCTTAGCTGTTGCATGAGAAATTTATGTGGGAAAGATGAAAAAAAGTATAACAATCTCTATCAAAAGAGAGGAAAAAACATGAGAAATAAATAAGAAAGAAAGATTAAAGGGGGCTGAGGGGTGGTGCCTGTGGCTCAAAGGAGTTGGGTGCCAGCCCCATACACCAGAGATAGCAGGCTCAAACCCAGCCCTTGCAAAAAAAAAAAAAAAAACTGCAAAAAAAGGGGGGGGACTGAAAAACTGTAACAAAAATGGAGGAGCCCTTACTATTGAAGAAAGTAAAAATAAAAATATAACCAAACAAAAAAACAAAATAAATAACAACAACAAAAAAAGAAAAAAACTAAGTAAAAAATTGGGAAAAGGAGCAAAAATTTAAAGAAACGTGTGTGTGTGTGTGTGTGTGTGTGTGTGTGTGTGTGTGTAAATATATATTGCAATATATTGCCTGGACACCAGGCGGCCCTGTGGTGTTAGTAGACAGAGAACACAAAGACTGGTTTTGCTATATAAAATGGAAACTGGAAACCACTCTCTAGTTGCAGAGGAGACCTTTACTTATCTTCCTGACTTAATTGCCAACAGTCAGGACCTAGTTGCTTCCTTAGCATTCAGTCCCCATGGGTTTGGAGTCCTGGAGCACTCACCAGATTTCTTAGGAGATACATCAAACAGTGCCTCCTGACAACAAAGTGGCCTTCCTGAAGGTGCAAGGGCCACTCCACTTACACTAAGAATGGATGCCCGAGCTCAGTAAGCATGCCAGAGCTGGCCATGCACTAGGACCGTGCAGAACATTTCACCACATGGCTTTCCCACAATGGTAGTGCCCTGCTAGTAGCCAAGCCTATGGAAGATCCATGCTACCCAGTATTCAATCCCACCTTACCATGGGATGCTGTTCAAGTCCATTCACTCATTTAAGTCTTCCAAGGCAGCTCTAGTGAGCAGATTAGTCCAAAATCAAAAACCTGCAGTATAACCCTTTCTTGTCCTTAGTCCTCTGTAGGAGAGCTGGCCGGCAGGCTCCTGCCCATACTCAGGCACTTGTCTTCTGTGCTGTTTTTCTCAGCTCCAAAACCCATAGGCTTCTGGAGTTCTCCACTGCTTCACTATGCTCCTGGAGTGATGACACTAGGAAGGTTCCCTCAGCCAGAGGTGGGTGGAGTCCTTTTTCCCCTATCTTACCACCAGTAGTTAGTGAGGAGATGTCTCTAGTCTGCCATCCTGCTCTACCCCTTAGGCTGGTCTTGAACTCCATTAAATTTAAATGGTATATACATCCCAACTAAAAGGCAGAGATGGTCAGATTGGATTAAAACAGCAAAACCTGAAATATGCTGTCTATAAAAAAACATACTTTAATTATAGAGATGCAAATAAATTAATAGCAAAAAGATGGGAAAAGACCTACAATGTTAACACAGTCAAAAGAAAGCTAAACCATGTTAATATATACAGATCCATTCATTAAGTATTTCACTTATGAATAAATTATAGTTATTTAGTTGTTTTTATGTTAAGAAGAAAGTTGTTTCTTTTTTTTATCTTTTGTTATCAGAAATGATGATTCAATGAACATCTTTCTTGTAAAAAAAAAAGCTAGAGTGGCTATATTAATGTTAAGGTAGATTTTTAGAGAAAATGATATCTGGGATAGATAGTAATAAGGAGGTCAATTTATTTTATTTTTATTTTATTTATTTATTTTTTTTTTTTGAGACAGAGCCTCAAGCTGTCCCCCTGGGTAGAGTGCCATGGTATCACAGCTCACAGGAGCCTCCAACTCCTGGGTTCAAGCAAGTCTCCTGCCTCTGCCTCCCAAGTAGCTGGGATCACAGGTGCCCACCACAACGCCTGGCTATTTTTTTTGGTTGCAGCCATCATTGTTTTGTGGGCCTGGGCTGGATTCGAACCTGTCACCTTAGGTGTATGTGGCTGGCGCCTCAGCCACTTGAGCCACAGGCACCAAGCCAGGAGGTTAATTTATTTACAGGAAATAACAATCCTAAACATTTATGCATTAATAGCAACATTCAAAAATACTTGAAGCAAAAAACAAAAGCATCTAGAATATCAAGGAAAAATGAAGAAATTCATTACAAAGAGTCAAGCAATGCTATCAACCAACTTTACCTAATAGACATTTTGTATAACACTCCACTTATCATCAACAGATCAGACATTCTTTTCAAGTGCACACAAAACAATTACCAAAATATATCATATTTCTATATACTACTGATGAGCATTATTAAAATAAAAGTTTAAAAATAGTTTTTTGCTCAACATAAAAAAAATAGAGTATTTGGATATAAAATTGACAAGCGAAAGAGTTATACTCTGAAAACTATAAAACGTTGCCGACAAAAAATAAATACCTAAATAAATGGAGAGATATTCCATGTTTATGCATAAAAAGACTGAATATTGTTAAGATGTCAGGTCTTCCCAACTGAACTGTAAAATTAATGCAATACCAATCATAAGCAAGCTTTTTTGTAGAAATTCTAAAATTCATATGGAAATGCAAAGGATTTTGAATAGCTAAAGCAGCTTTGGAAAAAATAGCAAAGTTAAAAGACCTCCAGCACTTGATTTCCAGATGTATTATATAAGTCTGTAGTAATCAAGACCAGGTGGTATTGGCATAAAGAGAAAGAAATACAGATCAATGGAACAAAATTAAAAGTCCAAAAATAGACCCATACATACATAGGCAATGGATTTTTAACAAAGGTACAAAAGCAATATAGTGGAGAAACAACAATCTATTTAACAAATAGCACTGGCGAAATTGATGATCCATATGCAAAAAAAAAGAAAGATTTTAATAAATTTTTATTCATTCTTCACATCATATACAAAACTTATTTCAAAATGGATCACAGTCTTAAATGTAAAACTTAAAAGTATGTCTCTTCTTTTTTATGTCAATGAGAGTATAAGGGTTTTGGTTACATGATTGTACAAGTAATAATAGGATTAGGGCTTTCAGTATGCTCATTACTGGAAGAGTGTACGTTGTACCTAATAGGTAGATTTTTATACCTCAGTCCCATCTCCTTTCTTAGTATTCAATGATCATCACATCATTTTATGACCATTTATATTCCTTGTTTAGCTCCTACTTATAAGTGAGAATAGGTGGGATTTGTTTTTTTTTTGTTCCTGAGATACTTCAATAAGGATAATAGTCTCCAATACCACCCAACTTACTGCAAAAGACATTATTTTATGTATTTTTACAGTTGAGTTTTACTTCATGAGAGTGTATTTTATATAACTCACATTTTCTTCATCAACTCATCAAGTGATGGCCACTTAGGTTGATCCATATCTTTGCCATTGTGAATTCATTTAGATGAAGGTGTCTTTTTTATAAAGTGACTTCCCTTCCTTTTGGCGGATACCCAGGAGTGGAATTACTGAATAGAATGGTAGGTCTACTTTTAGTTCTTGGAAGAATCTCCATATCGTTTCCTATAAAGGTTATACTAGCTTACAGTCCCACTAACAGGATACAAGCATTCCCTTTTAAATATCTTTGTCAATGTCCTTTTTTTTTTTTTTAACTTTTTAATAACGGCCATTCTGACAGGGGTAAAGTGTTATCTCATTGTGGTTTTAGTTTTCATTTCCTTGATGATTAGTGATGTCAAGACTATTTTCGTATGTTTCTTGGCCATTTGTCTATCTTCTTTTGAACAAAAACTATCAGTTTTTATCTTCCGTTCATTTTTGGATGAAGTTATTTATTTTTTTCTTGCTAATTTGTTTGAGTTATTTGTAGATTCTGGATATTGGCCACTTTCCAGGTGTATAATTTGCAGTATTTTCTCCTATTCTACAGGTTGTCTATTTATTCTGTCGATTACTTCCTTTGTTACACGAACTTTTTAGTTTAATTAAGTTCTACTTATTTGTTTTTGTTGTTACTGTATTTGTTTTTGAGGTCTTAGTCATAAATTTTTTGTGCAGAACAATGTCCAGAGGAATTTTTCCTATGTAGTCCTCTAGAAATTTTTCATCTAAGTCTTTAATCTATCTTGAGTTAATTTTTGTATAGGGTAAGATAAGGATCCAGTTTAGATCCTTAGTTAAAGCATAAGGATACAGTTGTATATTCTGCATGTTGCTATCCAATTTTCCCAGAACCATTTATTAAATAGGATGTTCATTTCCCAGTGTATGTTTTTGTCTGCTTTCTCAAATATCAGTTGGTTATAGTTCTATAAATTTATTTCTGGGTTATTTATTCTGTTCTATTGGTCTTCGTATTTACCTTCATATAAGTACTACGTTGTTTGGATTGCTCTAGCTTTGCATTATAATTTGAAGTCAGGTAATGTGATACCTTCAGATTTGTTCTTTTTGGTTAGGATTGATATGGCTATTCAGACTCCTTTTGGTTCCATATGAAGTTTAAGATCTGGAGAAAGAGATGTTAGTATTTTGACGAAAATCGCATTGAATTTGTAAATCACTTTGGGCAGTATGGACATTTTACTTTTTTCTTTTTTGTTTTTATTTCTCTAACAGTATGAGAACATCCAAGAATACAGACATTTTAACAATGTTGATTCTGCCAATTCATGAGCATGGAATCTGTTTTTATTTGTTTATATTATCTACGATTTTTTCATCATTGTTTTGTAGTTCTCTTTATAGAGACCTTGCACTTCCTTGGTTAAATATATTCCTTGGGTATTTTATTTTCTTTGTAATTTTTATAAATAGTATTGAGTTCTTGATTTAACTCTCAGCTGGGCTGTTATTGAAATGCTACTAGGTTGGTGCCTGTGGCTCAGTGTGCAGGGTGCCAGCCCCATATACCAAGGGTGGCAGGTTTAAACACGGCCCTGGCCAAATTGCAACAACAAAAAAAAATAGCCAGGCATTATGGTGGGCTCCTACAGTCCCAGCTACTCAGGAGGCTGAGGCAAGAGAATCGCCAAAGCCCAGGAGCTGGAGGTTGCTGTGAGCTGTGTGACACCACGGCACACTACCAACGGCAATAAAGTGAGACGCTGTCTCTACAAAAAAAAATTCTGGGCGGTGCCTGTGGCTCAAAGGAATAGGGCACCCACCCCATATACCAGAGGTGGCGGGTTCAAACCTGGCCCTGGCCCCCAAAAAAACTGCAAAAAAAAAAGTGCTACTGATTTGTATACATTAATTTTGTAACTGGATACTTCACTGAATTTATTTATCAATTCTAAGAGTCTTGTGGTAGAGTTGGCAGGGTTTTTTAGATATAATATCATCCTTATTATCAAACAAGGATAGTTGGACCTCCTCTTTCCTGATTTGCATTATCTATATTTCCTTCTCTTGCCTAAATGCTCTGGTTAGGACTTCCAGTAATACATTGAATAGGAATGGCAACAGTGGTAATCTTTGTCTTGTTCTAGTCCTTTTTCCCATTTAGTATGATATTTGTCTGTGGATTTTCTATATATAGTTTTTGTATTTTGAGGTATGTTCCTTCTATGCCTAGTTTACTGAAGGTCTTTAGCAAGAAGAGGTGCTGGATTTTATTGAATGATTTTTCTGCATCTATTTAGATGGTCATATAGTTTTTTAAAATTCTGTTTATATAATAAATCACATTTATTGATTTGCAAATGTTGAACCATCCTTGCAACCCTAGGAAGACATCCACTTGATCACAGTGAATTATCTTTTTGATGGGCTATTGGATTTAGTTTGCTAGTATTTTATTGAGAACTTTTGCATCTATGTTCATGAGGGATATTGGTATTTAGTTTCTTTTTGTTATTGTTCTTGCTGTGTGTTCTCTTGGCTTTGGTATTAAAGTAATACTGGCTTTATAGAATGGGTTAGGGAAGATAATTTTTAACACATTATATATTGACAGGTATAACCCCCCAAAACCACAGCTCTTTGGAGCCCTCAATAATTTTTTTAAATGGAAGGAGTCTTGAAACCAAAATGTTTGAGAACTATTACTATAAAACATATTTAGGCTCTTATTCTCAGGATGGTGCAACCCATCTGGAAAGCAGGGTAGTGATAGAATCTGACTATTGCTTTTAAAATATTCATCTGACTGCTGAGTGGGAAACTGACTTTGGAGAAGAAAGAGATGAAGTAAGAAAATGGTAGTTGTCATTGTGTTAGTTTAGGCAAAAGATAACTGTGGGTTGGTCAAAGATGATGTAAGTAGAGACAATTGGAAATGTCAGATTGGGGATATATTTTGAAGATAGAGCCAATACAGTATATTGATTAAATGGTTGTCAGGTCTGAGGGAAAAAGGGCCAACACTGACTCCAAGGATTCTGGTCTAAGCACTGGGTTGGATGGTGGCTAGAAACCTACTGAGAAGAGGAAAAGAGTTTTTAGGCCCTACCATCCCTGGAGCAAGAAGCCTCATGAATCCACCATGTACTTGGAAAGGGTGCAAGTGATGAAAGGGAGAAAGAAAAAGGCATTGGTTTAATATTTGCAAAGTGCAATCCTGTTACGTTATGTATAATCTAACCTTAGCTTTGTTTAAAAATAGAATGCATATAAAGGGACTAGAAGGAAACACCAAACTGTTAACCATGCCATCATTGGCTAGAGATTTGCTAGAGGATTTTATTTCCTCTCATCTAGGTTTTTGTATTTTACAGACATTTTACAGTGAGTATTTATTACTCAGAAATAAAATTATTTTTAGAAAAACTGTAAAATTCAGAAGTGCTACATGGTGTCTATGAGCTTAAAGAGATCTCTATTTCAAGAGAAGGTATCCTTTCTTGAAAATATAAGTCAGAGTAAAATGCTTTATACACCAAGTTTATTTTCCTTCTATTTACACCTTTATAGAGTATTATTTTCTGCTATGATAGTTTCTTCAACTTTTTTATTAAAATTGAATCTAGGTTATATTTAACTCCTTTGGGTGAAAAAGAAAAGTTCTTGAATAGAGAATCTGAAAAATCCCTGACTGATACAGCCCCAGTGAAGCGTCGGGCTAAGTTCAAAGTTGATCTCTTGTTTTCTATGTCCCCATGCTTGTAGGACACATTTAATGCCAATTTTTGGAGAAATCTATCTTAGAAGGAAACCACATTAATCAGTGAGGGTATACATGTGACAAATAAACAGAGAATAGATAGAAAGAAGTTCTCACTGATGTTGGTGAACTTGATGTCCTGGCGAGCATGCTGTGTCCCTGATTTGTTGAGTGACCGCTTGAAAACTTTGGTCTGAGCAGCTGCTATGGCCAGAGGTCAAAGTGAAAGGGAAAGGGAAATGCCTCCTCCACACCTAATAAGAATCACTTTTCTTCTTTCCCTTTCACTGCCTCAAAAAGACTGTCAAGATAATTTTTTTTGGTTTGGTACACAGCTAAGAAAGCACTCAACCACTTTACAGTTAAGAGTGAGGAGGTATAATGGAACCTATAAGTTGACAAACCAAGGAAACTGTGGTTGACCACCTGTAAGTTGACCACCCTAGGGACTGTAACAAACCTGTCAACATATGATCAACATAAGGATCTAGGCCTACCATACTGATACATACATGTGATACATGTCCAGTCCATGAAAATTAGGTCAGCTTTAGGAGATGGTCAATGTAGATAGATGGTCTACTAAGGAGATTCTACTGTAGTTCCCTCTCAAATCTCTGTCAGGGTCTTTAGAGTGAGGAAATAGCTTTTGTTCACCAAGATGGTGCTGTATCTTCCTTGTGTTCAGAGCATTTACACTTTTACTTTCTCCTTCACAACCTCTACCTCTGGAATATTCAAAAAGTCATGAATTGTGTGACCGTTGCCCCATGGAGCAGCTTGGTACGTTTCTGGGAAACCTTCCTTTTCCAGTGAGACACACTCTGAGGTCTGTCCTATTCTTTTTCCTGGGCCCTTCCTGCCTGTAATGACTGACTGATTTCTGGCACCAGATGAACGCAAAGGTAAGACACAAAATTTATACTAAACTTGTTAAGAAACTCAGGCCCAAACCTCTTTGCCTTACCTTATCACTCCAAATTTTGATCAGAGTTCACCAGCCAATTCATCCTGGGATCACCTTTTAGTTAACTACCTGACTTCTGCCTCAATGACCACACAGTCATTCCACTAACCTGAAATACCCTCCTTCTACCTGTCTCTCCCAGAAAAACTAATGAAAAAGAAATAAAATTATATTAAATTATGAAAATTGTGTTTAAAATTAAGGAACAATCTCTACTTTTTAAAATTGAGGCTAAATGGATTTCCAAAGAAACTGTTCTATGTAGTTTCTGGATTTAATTTAAAATGGAACAGGTACACTCACAGCGCTCTTGATCTAAGACATCCACTCACCTTGGGCAAGATGGTTTCCTAAGGTCTCTTCTAGAGCTGTGGTTCCACGTTTAACACAGAAGTAACTCGTCTTACAATTTGATTACATTGTCAAAATATCTAGCTCAGTGGTTCTCAACCTTCCTAATGTCTCCTAATGCCACGACCCTTTAATATAATTCCTCATGTTGTGGTGACCCCCAACCATAAAATTCTTTTCATTGCTACTTCATAATTGTAATGTTGCCATCGTTATGAATTGTAATGTAAATATCTAAAATGCAGGATGTATTTTCATTGTTACAAAGGAGTCATGACCCACAGGTTGAGAACCACTGATCTAGCTACTAAATACATGGGAGCAAAAAATAGAAGTTTAGTGTTTGCTAAGGTTTTGGAAAGAAAATCAGTAAGTCTATTCTCTAAAAGGGAAAAAGTTGTCTCATCTACATCAAATAAATAAGATTAGTCCATGATGAAGGTAAATCTAGTGATTGTAAATGTTTTCTTGAAGAGTTTTGATGACAACCAAAAATCCAATCAAGGGCATGTGTGCTCTCTAGAAAGCAGGAATATCACATAAAGGGAATTGCAGTCAATTCTACTTACTCTATCTGGGTAAGGGCCATGTGAACAAAATGGGTGGCCAGAGTGACACAGAGAAAAGAAAAACTCACAAGTTATAAAACGATAATATTTGCCAGACTATATCCTATGTGGAATTTGGCTAAATGTAGATAGAATTATTAAAATTTGTGTATTCTGTTAGGATAGGACTAACTCACAGAACCTCATCTTCTAATAAAATATCTTCCAACCTATTAATAGTCTTTTCATTCATTATAATATTTGCAAAGTGACTTTTAAATTACTAAATCAGATTCCCAGCTACTTCTATATTCATAGAAGGCATTCCAGATATAAACGATCTGGTCATTAGAGACAAAAATCCCTTTTAATAAAAATGAAATCCTTTAGTGATATTACGTGGATAACAACACATATATTGAATAGGTTGTGGTGTAGATAAAAACAGAAAATATATGTAATACATGCGGCTTGAACTATAATAAATATTTAATATTTCTCCTACCCTTTTCTCTCTCTTTGCTTCCACTCAAAGTACAACAGATAAAAGATACAGAATAATACACGTATTAGCCAGTTGATAAGAAATACCTGCCCAGCTCTCTAACTCCAACTAGTTGTATCCTCAGGAAAGAAATTGACCTTATCTGACAAAGAGATGCCTCTGATAAATGTAGTGTTTGGACTAGATGATATCTGATTTCTCTTCCACTTATAATAAAAAAAGAGACAGAATCTTTGAGATTGATCCTTAGGGTTTTATTCCACCTGAGATTTCATTATTCTGCTCAACCAATTTTTCTTAATATTAAACAAAATCAAATAATTTAAACAAATTTTCACGTTAACAAGGCAGTGAATTAGCAGTCCTGAATGGACCTCCTCTTAATTTCCTACTAAAATACCCATGAGAATATACAAGATAAGAAAACTGGCACCTGCTTTATAAACTAAAGATAAGTGACAAAGATGTGTCAAAGTTCAGAGGGACTTTCCACTAACTGCATCATTAATGGACAGAGATTGAGAAATATTTTCTTGGATGGCACAAACACTACCCTTTGAACCAGAACATCAAGAACAATCCCAAAGCAAGAGGAAGACTTTGACTCTCCCAACTGCTTGCCCTTAACTTCAGGACAAGGGATTGCACTGACCAGGAAAATAGGTGCCATCGCCCCCTGAAATAGAGTTCTCATCTGAGCCAGCCAACAGTGTAACCACTTTCTTTTCCCCACCAGTGGTTCCCTTTCTATATCCGTTCAAAGATACAGAGGTGGGTGCATAACAGTATAATGAATACCAAGCAGGGGTGGGAAGAAAAGAGGTATTGAGAACAGTGTATGGAAAATATTAAGGGACAGAAGAGGAAATATTGTCTCTCATGTACTACAACTTTACAGGAATTTCTATCATAGTCAGAAATTCCAACTTCTTCCAGCAGATATATGCTATGCCTATGAGGCATTATATATAGGACCTATGACCTCCCTGGCTAGATATGGGAATAAAAATCTACCAGTCCCTGAGCAGGCAGTGAGGGAGTCTAAGACCACATCAGTCAGGGTCCATTGGTAATCCAGTACTGGATCTATGAAAGTATTCTGCAACATTGGAGAACATAGGGGAAACTGAGGCCTGATCTTTAGCATATAATTTGTTTCCTGCTTGAGAAACCTAGAGAATCGTGACAATAGCATGTCAGTTGTGTATGTTCAGGAGATCAGAAAAGAGAAAATGTATATGCTATGTGTGGCAATAATAATTATGGTAAAGTTTCTCCAGATTCCAAAGGTCTCTTGAAGCTAGAAGCAGAGGCTGTGCTCAAGGTCTGCAGTTTTGCAACAACAAAAGTAAAGACTTTCTATCTGACCTTCTCCAGGTCCTCCCTAATCAGAGCTAGTGTTGGGCAGCAGCTTTTGTCTACTTCTTCTCATTTTATGATAATAAATAGGGACCTGAGGTTTACTCAGGAGGGCTCCTCCCAGAGTTCCTCAGTCCCGCAGCACAGACTTTGCCTCAGGCCTCTTCATTCCTGGCACCAAGACCCCCTCTTCTTATGACCCCCAACACCTTCAGGAGAATGGGATATTTATACTAAAAACTCAAGAGAGCAGCAGTGCCTGTGGCTCAAACGAGTAGGGCACTGGATCCATGTGCCGGAGGTCGCGGGTTCAAACCCAGCCCCGGCTGCAGGTGGGGAGGGGGGTGAGGGAGGGACTCAAGAGCGAGCTTATTTCTTTAAAATATCACTACAATAACAAACAGAATAATTCTTTATTTCTAAAACAGTTACTTCAATGTTTTTACTAGCTAAATATTCTCAGACCATTTACTGGTTGATTCTGCTCACTTGGAATGTTTTGATCATAACTTTTCACACAAATTCTCCAAGATACAGACTAACTAGTGTAACTATATCACCCTTAATGGTTCTGTCAACTGGCGTATAGCAGGTGTAATCTGTCATCTCTATGATTGAATGTATTCTTAATTTGAAAGTAAACACCAAATGGAAATCCCTGTTGTGTTCAATAATGCATTAGACACAGTGCAGACAGTTGCCAGAGGATTTGGTTCTGCTTTCTCTACAATAAGTCATGTTGAAAGAATGACTACAATATTCTAACGTGTTATATTATCACCATCAAACTTGTGCTAGAAAGGCTTGGAGTCTGGATATTTTTGTTACAAAATAACAAACTGAATAAATGAAAGGCAATTCAGAACTTGCCCAATTTTTTGCTTTTTTACCTCCGGGGTAGCAGATAGCTATATTTTAGGTTGTATGTCTCCTCCTAAATTTAGATAAATATATAATGTTTTAGGAATATGTTAATGATTAAGAGGTTTCTCTTTTTTTGTACTCTTGACAGTTTCCCTGCAGGGATGTAGAGATGACAGCGGCAGCGGCAGTCTGAGCTAATGTAAGTCAAACACACACGTACCATGTGTCACCTACTGGGCTCGGGATTTTACTGACATTATCTCATCCTATCTTAAGGATCATTCTAGGAAATAGGCATATAATTATCTCCATTCTACAAATAAGGAATACAAATACGAGACATCTGGAGATGTTCTTCCAGAAAGGAAATCTGTAAGAGTGAAAAGGTATTGATTCACTGAAATCTGTGATAAATTAAATTTTGTGTATAGCCAGTAGAGTTTCTACATTAATTAGTTAAATTCCACAGGAGTTTATCATGTACCCATGGTAATTTTCTAGGCAATTAGGGATGTAACAATGAGTGAAACAGATAATACCACAAGGTGGCTTCCTTTCTCCAGGTTATAAACAAATGAATGAGCAGGTGATATTGTCTATGAGGAAAGAACAAAGCATGGTAAGGGATGTGACAGTTGTGGGAAATGGCCAAGGATAATGAGGGTGCAATAGTGGTGGCTATGGATGGTCCTTCTGAGGAGTCAGTTCATCAGTAAAGGACTCAGGGAACAAAGGTGTGAGACATGGGGAGATCTCCATAAAAAGGTTCCACATGGATTAAACTGCAGTTGCAAAGACCATGGTGTGAAAACAGAGTTGGTAAGTTTGAGGAATAGAAAGTGGGAAGTGAGGCTGGGTTAAAATCAGTAAGGGGAAGATTGGACAAAATTTAGAAAGTTAGTTATGTGCCAGCCTTTGTCAGGCCTTTGAGTCATGGTAAAGGCTTTGGATTCTATTCAAAAGTAGGTGAGGTGACCAGTTCTCTGCTGTTCCAAACCTCTCCTCTCCTTCTTCTCCCAGGGGCCTTATGAAAGGCCCTATTGCTGGGACAGGACAGGGAAAATCATCCATTTGTGCATTTCTACTCCATTTTTCCTTTCTTGCTCCTGGGGATGAAAATCTGGGCAAGCAACTTCCAGATCCATCTGTTGAAGGTGGCAGAGCCTCCATCACCTGGAACTCTAATGACCATATGAGGAAAAGTCTGGCCAGTAACCAGTTCACTCACCCAAAACTGTTATGTGAGAAAAAATTACCTTTCATTTTGTTGAGCTGCAACATACATATTACCATAACCTCATCTACCATAGCACCCCCAATACCCACTCTCTCCCCTTTGGGCTACTGTAATAGAATGCTTCATTTCCAGCTTAGCCCATGAGCATGTGGAATAATGGTTACATCCCTAAGCCTCTCTTGCAATTAAGTGTGGTAAAATAACAAGTTTGGGCCCAAATGATGAGTAGAAGTGATACGTATATTTTCAAGATTGTGTCCTTATGGAAAGGGACCTGGCCTCCCCTTTTCCAAATGCCTTGGCCTGAAAGCAGAGATAAAGGTTACATAGTAGAGCATAGTAGACCAATAAGATGGGTTTTCCTGAGCCCTTAACCTATCTTATTAAACCCACAGTTATTTGGGGGCATAGATTTCAACACTTGCCTATATGCTAAATAAACTAGATGTTATTGAGAGGTTTTGAATAGGTGAGACTAAATAATTAAACATAATCTGGCTTGTATTTTAAAACACTGGCTGCTGGGTAGAGAATAAACTGCAGGGCCCAGAGCACAATCAGAAAGATTGGTTAAGATGCTATGGCAAGGCTTGGCGCCTGTGGCTCAATTGGCTAAGGCGCCAGCCACGTACACCTAAGGTGGCGGGTTCGAATCCCCAGCCTGGGCCCGCCAAACAACAATGATGGCTGCAACCAAAAAAAAAAAAATGGCCAGGCATTGTGGCGGGCGCCTGTGTTCCCAGCTACTTGGGAGGTGGAGGCAGGAGACTCGCTTGAGCCCAGGAGTTGGAGGTTGCTGTGAGCTGTGATGCCATGGCACTCTACCCAGGGGGACAACTTGAGGCTCTGCCTCAAAAAAAAAAAACAAAAACAAAACTTGTTCTAATGTGGCCAGGCACGGTGGCTCACACCTGTAATCCTAGCACTCTGGGGAGCCAAGGTGGGTGGATTGCCTGAGCTCAAGAGTTCAAGACCAGCTGAGTAAGAGTGAGACGCTGTCTGTGTTAAAAATAGAAAAACTAGTCAGGCATTGTGGGCCCC
>CAUYQV010062966.1:0-10861 GCA_963574575.1 Galagoides demidoff
GTGGTCCCAGCTACTTGGGAGGCAGAGGCAAGAGACTCGCTTGAGCCCAGGAGTTGGAGGTTGCTATGAGCTGTGATGCCATGGCACTCTACCCAGGGGGATAGCTTGAGGCTCTGTCTCAAAAAAAAAAAAAAAAAAAAAAAGAAGCTGCCAGAATAAGCATTAAAAGGTACAACTACAACCAACTGCTTTTAATACAAAAATCCTAAGTATTAGCAAAAAGATCCATAGCATGTTAAAATAATAGGTAAGAATGTAACACTCTATTAGTTAAAATAATAAAAGACATATATCATGGAGGCAATTTCCAAAATGGCAGAATTAGGCACTCCATGGACCTATTTCCTGGTGAAACAATCATAACTGGTGAAAACTGCCATTTAAAGTCTCTGAAAATTGTTGTTCTAAGAGCATAGAGTAACTCTGGTTATTGCTACGTGCCCCCCCCAATGTGTTGTGGTAGTTTGTTTATTTGATTAATGACTTGCCTGTTTTAGTAAAGTTCCCTACAATAAATTCTTTTCATGAGGTCCTAAAATAAGTTGGGGTTCCTAGACCTGTCAAAAAGTGACATTCTTTACCTAATATCAGTTAGGAAACAGATGAGACCTCAGAAAGTCAATTAGTTCTTCAAAGCATTCTGGGTATATCTGAAAAATATGCCATTCCAGTCAAAGCTTTGATAAAATAACCAGTGCCTCCAGTTATGTCCTATTAGAAAAGAAATTCTTACTGAACTTACATGAATAAGTATGTTGCCATAAAAAAGAATACTCACAAATACATTCTAAATTTTAGAGAAATTGCCTGGTGCCTGTGGCTCAAGTGGCTAAGGCGCCAGCCACATACACCTAAGGTGGCAGGTTCAAATCCAGCCCGGGCCCACCAAAACAACAATGATGGCTGCAACCAAAATATAGCCGGGCGTTGTGGCGGGCACCTGTGGTCCCAGCTACTTGGGAAGCTGAGGCAGGAGACGTGCTTGAGCCCAGGAATTGGAGGTTGCTGTGAGCTGTGATACCAGGGCACTCTACCCAGGGGGATAGCTTGAGGCTCTGTCTCAAAAATAAATAAATAAATAAGTAAATAAATAAATAAATAAATAAATAAATTTTAGAGAAATCAAGTAGAGAGAAAAATTAATGCTTTCAATTTTTTACAAAAATATATTTTACCAATTTGTTGTAAGCTATAAATAGCTCAAAAGAAGGAACAGGTTGAACAAAATGCAAAAAGAATCAGTGTTTCAAATAAAAAAGTCATAAAAAATTAGTTTAGTTCTATCTAATTAATTTTTGTTGTTTGAGATTGGGTTAGTGTTATTCATGAATGCATTAGCTTTTTCCTTAAAAAGTTTGGAAAGTTGTTCCTGTCCAAATGGTAAGATCCAAAGTTTTCAGAAACTGTACTTGAGAGTACTTGCTAGTCCTTTCCATGAGTTTTCTTGAAGTAAATTGGGACTGTAGCCAGTTAAAAATCACTTTTTAAAAAGCATAAAAGTAAAATAATTGTCTGTGGATTAAAAAAGTTTTAGAATAGCTACAGATAAAAAGAGACAATTGACAAATTTGGTTATTTCTTTGGCACCCAACAATTTAACCTAATAACCATAATTGATAACACATACCAAGACATACCAGAATTTTAGGAATCTCATACAATTTGGGAATACATATTAATAGCATGCTTATATAAATATAACCAAAAGAAAGTTAAACAGCATTTCAAATTTGGTAATGCTCCCTGTATAATTCAAACATACCAAATAAGACTATTATATCTCTCTTAGATTTTCAGTGGTTCTAATGTTTAAAAAGTCAGTGTGAGGTCAAAAAGACTGAATTTAGAATTTTGATCTTGGAAAGTTTGTCAAAGGTTTAAAACACTTTTTATCACAAAACAGGACCACACATAAGTGCAAAACAAGTCACTCATTTAGCCAAAGTGATACTTCAAAGACTGTTTTTGGAGACAGTCTCACTGTGTCACCCTCAGTAGAGTACTGTGGCATCACAGCTCATAGCAACTTCAAACTCTTGGGCTTAAGTAATTCTCTTGCCTCAGCCTCCCAAGTAGCTGGGACTACAAGAACACACCACAATGCCTGGCCATTTTTCTCTTGCAGTTATCATTATTGCTTAGCTGGCCTGGGTTTGAACCCGCCAGCCTCAGTGTGTGTGGCTGGTACCGTAACCAATGTGCTACAGGCACCAAGCCACTTCAAAGATTTTTTTAAAAGCAAAGCCTTTATTCTTTGACAGAAAGGAGACTCAATTTTGCAATCAGAAGAACTAATAAAGACAGCTTGAAAGACAAGCTAATACATGGAGAGGTAAACTGAATCTGTCTCTCTCTCCTCAATTGTTTTTGTATTTACTCAGAAGGCAAACAAAAATCTTTTATAGTCTCCATTAACATTACACAAAAATCTTTAAAAGAGAAAACTAAATTGTACCTTTACATTAGTATATTATTAATGCTATGGCTAATTTTAATAAAAACTTATAAACAAATATATTTAATCTTAATTTGACCACACAGTAGTTCTATAAACCTTTTATCACCTTTAATGATTAATATTTTTCTAAGTTTTATATTTATTTAGTTTAGTTTTATCTATTTTTATTTCTTTAAAATAATGCTTAAAACCTCTAACCTAGGCAAAGTTATTTTTTCTTTGACAAATATTACATTCCTGTCTTTTTATAGTGCTTTTTTTTAACAAAAAATCACATTCTACTTTTCTTATACACTTTGCATATGAAATAGTTTCTCTTATATGTAGTAATTTCAATCACTCTCATTAAGCATAATAACTCTTAGTAACTTTGATTTTTAGTGAAAAACCTAGGAGGTGAGCAATTTTAATTATAGATATACAAATATAAAGCCCAGGACAAAAGTCAATATTTGGATTATCTAATCAGTTTTAGCATGGCCAAGAGGCATAGCAGGGCTAGGAAAGACAGACAAGTGTTTTTCTTAGGCCTCCCAATAGTTTGAAGGCTCAAATTTAAAGTTATAGGCTTAAGAAAGAAAGAATGGAGGGAAGGAAGGAGAGAGAAAGAAGTCTTAAAGCAAGTATTAAAAATACCACAATCTACTTCTGAGGCACATGCCTTCTGTCTTGGAAGCTTTACTTTTAGGTTATTTAAGACAGGAACCAGGAGGCTGTGGGAAAAAGGAAAGAAGGAAATGTACTATATATGGGTCTTGTGGCCTCTAACCATCAGTATAAAGGTTTTTCTTCCCTTGATGACAGTAGAAAGACCTCATTTTCATAACAAAGCACTCTTGATACTTTCTTTAAAGATACTTTTTATTAAAGATTCTCTCATGAAGTATTTGAAAGCCGGGAGGCTAATGCACTCAGGTCCTGGCTCTTCAGTGAATTTAACTGTGTGACCTTAGACAAGTCACTTAACTGCTCTGTGCTTCAGTCTCCCTGTCTTGTAAAATGGGAGTAATACCTACCTCACAAGATTGTTGTGGAGATTAATTAAAGATAATGTCTGTATTTAAGGTTCTTGAAGAAGGCACTATAGAAATACGAACTAATATCTATTAATATTTGTTTATTTGTGAAAAAATGTATGACAGAAGCAACAGTTTTAGGGTGGTGAAAATGGCAGCGAGGGTGTTGCTGAAGTACTTGGATTCTCGTGGCTGTGCAAGGATTTAACCAGCACCATGGCTAATAAGTGGACAAATACCAAGATCACCAAGAAGCACTCTCAGTGCAAAACATCCAACGTGTTTGCCATGTTTGACCAGTCACAGATTCAAGAGTTCCAAGAGGCCTCAACATGATCAGTTGGAACAGAGGTGATTTCATTGACAAGATTTGCATGATATGCTTGCATCACTGGGTAAAAATCCTACTGATGAATATCTGGATGCCATGATGAATGAGCCTCCAGGCCCCATCAGTTTCACCATGTTTGGTGAGGAGTTAAATGGCACAGATCCAAGAGATGTCATCAGAAGAAGCAAAAGGCAGAGATGACTGAAAAGAACTTCAAATTCCAGCCAAACGTTCTTGTTGCCACTTCGTGTATTTATTTCTGAGATTTTCTCTTAGAGCCTATCACATGCCCTTAGCTTTACGGTTTTTGCTTTTCCTGTTGTATTTAGTCTCAGCCATTTAGGGCATATGTATCTTTATAATTAGACTAGAAACAGACTTTATATCATGTTCACTGTATCAGACTTCATATCATGTTCACAATAGAAAATATGGTAATTTAACTTAGTAGCCCTTATCCTCCCCAAATATACAGTCTACAGAGTCAATATATTTTTTCAGAGAAAGTTAATCACTCAATTTTTTCTGAACCATAATTAAACTTTACAATAAAATATTTGTTTAAATTTCTAAAAAAAAAAAAAACAACAACAACAAACCATTTGGCTGACATAGTCCAAACTTGCCTGAGCAGTGTGTTCAGAAAATAGAATGTCTAAATTAAATGTTGAGGTTTTATTTTTACCATCAATTTGAAAACTAGTCACATTTCCAATGATTACTAAAATTATGTGAGCTTGAAAAGCCTTTAGGCTTGTTTAGTTAATTTATGAATTTATTTACTTACAAGCAAATGTATTTACCATAAACAATATTTAAACACATGCACACATAAAGGTATGGACACACATAAATGAAGACCTTATAATTGTGATTTTGAAACAGTAAACATGAGACTGGCAAAACTCACCAGTCCAAACAGACAGCTGGATTTAAAGCATGCCCTTGAAAATGGAATTAAGTCAAAGCCTACTTGTTTTACATATGATCCAAACTCTCATTGAGTCTTAGAGGATACAGTGTAGCAATCCATTCTCAAAGGAAGGAGAGAGTGAGAGAGAGACAATCTGTTGAAGGAGTTTGGACCATGTGAGAAAAAGACTAATTTCTGATATCTCCCAAAGCCAAAGAGATTAGGTAACAATATAACATACAGCGGAGTTGTATATATATATATATATATATTTTTTTTTTTTTTTTTTTTTGAGACAGAGCCTCAAGCTATCCCCCTGGATAGAGTGCAATGGCATCACAGCTCACAGCAACCTCCAACTCCTAGGGCTCAAGCGAATCTCCTGCATCAGCCTCCCAAGTAGCTGGAACCACAGGCGCCTGCCACAACGCCTGGCTGAACTTTTAAACTTAGCATACTTTTTGCAGTAAAACCTATAAGCTTTAGACAAAGATGTATAAGGTATATACAAAGAGGTGGAGAGTAGTTTTCACACGATCCAGAAACACGACAAAAACGGCTCTAAAAAGGGAAAGTTTCACAGCCACAACTGTATACACCCCACATTTCTGTTCAGCCATCTAGAGTCTCAGCTTCTCAGCTGACCATATGTACACAGAAGTTCATAAGCTTTCACAGGTGGAAGAAAACAGAAAATTAAGGAATTAAAAGGAAATTCCTTTTCCTTTCCTACAGAAAGGAAAGAATTAACAAATGGCAAAAGTCACAAAAATACCAAATCAAAACAGACTCATTCCCTGGCTGGGGGTAACTCAGTATCCTGGGGTAAAAGCACAGAATCTTAACTACTAAGCCCCAAGGTAAACAAGGACAGGTATTTATGCAGGGACAGTATGCAGAAGATTTTCATCTTTGTTTTAGTTCAGATTTTTCTCTTTAATTTTGTCAAGATAATTTTTAAGGCTTCTCATGACATTATCATGTCTCTTTCCTTCCCTCCCTCCCTCTCTTCCTTCCTTTCTTCTTCCTTTTGAGACAAAGTCTTGCTCTGTTGCCTGGGCTGGAGTACATCATGTGACATCATCATAACTCAGTGCAGCCTCAAACTCCTGGGCGTAAACAATGTCCCTGCTTCAGCCATCCAAGTAGCTGGCTTGTAGGGGCTATAGTCACATGGAACTATGCCAGCTAATTTTTTTATTTTTTATAGTGATATGGATCTCATTATTTTGCTCAGTTTGGTGTTTTTAATTTTTGTCAATATAAATAAGGCAATTGTTTAGAATAAATGATCGATCTCTAAAATCTCTCTCTCTCTTATTTAATGTGGAAGTCTTCCTAATTTAAAGGATCCCTCGGCTCAGCGCCTCTGGCTCAAGTGGCTAAGACGCCAGCCACATACACCTAAAGTGGTGGGTTCAAATCCAACCCGGGCCCACCAAACAACAATGATGGCTGTAATAAAAAAAATAGCCAGGCGTTGTGGCGGGTGCCTGTGGTTCCAGCTACTTGGGAGGCTGATGCAGGAGACTTGCTTGAGCCCAGGAGTTGGAGGTTGCTGTGAGCTGTAATGCCATGGCACTCTACCCAGGGGGATAGCTTGAGGCTCTGTCTCAAAAAAAAAAAAAAAGGATCCCTCTTTTGGCCATTAAATTTCAATGACATACTTATTCCAAAGTGACTTAATTCAGTATTCTCTTCAGAAAAGAAGCAATTCTAAATATCCCCTTATTCTTCTAGAAATAGATAGGAAATGATAAAAGCATCTTATAAATGGGACTTCTTAAAACAAATTTTCCTCAGGGCTTGCCGTAATCAGAACAAAAAAAGTCTTGGGTTCTCATTTTTTTTTATTTTGAGACAGACTGTCACTTTGTCGCCCTTGGTAGAGTGCTGCGATGTCATAGCTCACAGCAACCTCAAACTCTTAGGCTCAAGCAATTCTCTTGTCTCAGCCCCCTGAGTAGCTGGGACTACAGGAGCCCACCACAGCACTGGCTATTTCTTAGAGACCAGGACTTGCTCTTGCTCGGGCTGGTCTCAAACTTGTGAGCTCAGGCAATCCACCCACCTTGGCCTCCCAGATTGCTGGGATTATAGGCAGGAGCCACTTGTGCCTGGCCTCCAGTCATTTTTATATTGGCCTCAAAATGCAACCCTAAATCTCCCTGGATGGTGGAGACCAAGAAAGAGACCATGCTCTCCCATGGTCAGAAGACAAGCTCTGAAGGATATAAAACAAGACCAGAAGAAACTATCTCATCTTTTTTTTTTTTTTTTTTTTTTGGCCAGGGCTGGGTTTGAACCTACCACCCCCAGTATATGAGTCCAGTGCCCTACTCCTTGAGCCACAGACATCACCTAACTTTTTTTTTGAGACAGAGCCTCAAGCTGACACCCTAGGTAGAGTGCGGTGGCATCACAGCTCACAGCAACTTCCAACTCTGGGCTCAAGCCATTCTCCTGCCTCTGCCTCCCAAGTAGCTGGGACTACAGGCACCTGCCACAATGCCCAGCTATTTTTTGGTTGCAGCTGTCATTGTTGTTTGGCGGCCTGGGATGGATTCAAACCCACCAGCTCAGGTGTATGTGGCTGGCGCCTTGGCCACTTGAGCCACAGGTGCTGAGCCTGGTACTCATCTTTTTGACAGAGCAACGCAGAAAGACTGAACAAAGGAAAACATCTGAGGAAAGGAAACAAACAATATGAATTCCTATTACGAAGTACTAAAAGTACACCAGAGGTGCACTTAGACTAGTTACACAAATCATTTTTCTCATTAATCAAAACCTTGCAAATAGCAGTCTTTACCTTCTGCTCAACCAGATTGTACAGAGAGAGAGGCCAGGAGTTTGGCTTACTCTTTTCATTGGCAGGTCAGGTTCTTGGGTTTTCTTCACTGCAACTTTTCCAAAGCACAGAGCCATTTTGGTGACCTTGCTCACTGTGCCAAAACTGTGAGGAGCAAGGCTCTTGCCCCTGTAAGATTTACTAAAAAGTCATTGACACATTAGATTAATTGGAGAAAAAGATGTACAAATTTATTTCATTTAATGTGTATACACTAGATCCTTCAGAATGAAAACTCCCCAGATTTTTTTTTTTTTAATGGAGAAAATTTGGTGCTAAGCAAACACATCTCACAAGAAATACTATAGTAAGTTCTTTGGGCTAAAGGCACATGATCCTAGACAATAATTTAAATCTATATATATAACAGAGAACACTGGTAAAGGTGATTATATAATTAGAGAATATAAATATATATTTATTATTTTTTCTCTTAACTAATTTAAAAAGAAATTATATAAACCAATATGTATATAAATGCATTATTGGTACAATAACATGTAGAATGTAATATATTTCCAGTAACAACACAAAGGAAATGGGAAGGGGGAACAAAGCTGTACTGGTCTGAGGACTTAATGCCAGATGGTAACCCAAAGCCACAGAAACAAATGAAAACAACCAGAAATAGTAAAAACGATGTTAATATCACAAACTTAAATATATATATATTTTCTCTTTTTTCCTCTTGTGTATATACTCATCCCTCAGTATCCATAGGGTATTGGTTCTAGGGCTTCCTGTGGATAATAAAATCTGCAAATGCTCAAGTCCTTTATATTAAATGGCATAATATTTGCAACTAATTTATATCATCTTCCTATACTGGGTCAACCTTTTATATCTGTGGTTTTCACAGCCATGAATTCAACATACTGCAGGTTGTTTTGTATATATATACATATATGCGTTTATATGTGATGTGTACACACACACACACACATATATATATACACATACATATATATATATATATATATATATTTTTTTTTTTTTTTTAAGGAAGGATGGGGTTTGGCATGGTAGTTCATGCTTGTAATTCCAGCATTCTGGGAGGCTGAGGTGGAAAAATCCCTTTAGTTCAGGAGTTTGAGGCCAGTCTGAGCAACAGTCAGATCCTCTCTCTATTAAAAATAGAAAAAATTAGCCAGGTGTTATAATGGGCACCTGAAGTCTAGGGAACTAAAAAAGATGAGATGTATAGAAAATAAAAAGTAAAATGGCAGACATGAGCCCAAATATATCAATAGTTACATTAAATGTAAATGAGTCAGATAATCTAATTAATAGGCAGAAATTGCCAGATGGAAAACAAAACCCAATACAAATAATAAATCACACTTTATATTCAAAGATATAAATAAGTTGAAAGTAAAAAACAGAAAAAGATGTATACTGCAAATAGCAACGATAAGGAAGCTGGAGCAGATATAACAACATCAGATGAAATTTAAAAAAATTACTAGAGATTCTAAGAGACATTTTGTAATGATAAAGCAATAATCATCAAAAAGTTACGAAAATTTAAACATAAATACACTTACTAATAGGAGCTCCAAATTCATGAAACAACTAACAAAATTGAAGGAAGAAATAGAAAATTCTAAAATGTAGTAAAAAACTTCAATATCTCACTTTCAGTAATGAATAGAACAACTAAATAGAAGATCAACAAGGAACTTTAAGACTTGAACACCATTGTAAACCAAATCAACCCAACAGCTAATTGCTAGAGCACTTCACAAAACAACAGCAAAATATACATTTTTCTCAGGTACAGAATAAAAAAAATGAAAAAAATCCCCAACATTATTAGCCGTCAGACAAACATAAATAAAAACCACAATGACATACAACTTCACACCCACTAGGATTGCTATAATCAAAAAGATGGACAACAAGAAATGCTGGTAAGGATGTGAAGAAACTAAAAACCTCATACCCTGGTGGTAGAGTATGAAATGATACAGCCACTTCGGAAAACAGTCTGGCAGGACTTACTGTCTCTCCAAAAAAAAAAAGAAAAAAAAAGTTAAAACAAATTTACTGTACTTCTTATAACAATTCCATTGCTAGATACATGTCTAAAAGAACTAAGAATATGTGCTTCCATGCAAATATATACACAAATGTTCATAGTAGCATTATTTATAATATCCAAAATGTGGAAACAAGTCCATCACCTGATGAGTGCATAAACAAAATATATATCTACACAATGGGATATTATTTGGCCATAAAAGAAATGAAATACTGATACATTCTACAACGTGGATGAACTTTGAAAACATTATACCAAATGGCAGATGTTAGATACAAAAAGCTACATATTAAATGATTTTATTTATATGAAATGTGAAGAATAGGCAGAAAGTAGATTAGGTTGCCAGGAGCTGGCAGAGGAAGGAGAGGTGAATGACTAACAATGGATAAGAAATTTCTTGTGATGAGGTGAAAATACTCCTGAATTAGAGTATGGTTGGTTGCACATTCTATAAATATCCTAAAAACCATTGAATTATACAACTTTAAAGGTGAAATTTTATGGCATATTAATTACATATCAACAGAGCGACTATAAATCTTTTTAAAAACAATAACATTCAAAAGTGATTAAACATTTAAATGTCAAATGGATCCAGAAGGAAAATATGGGAGAATTTCAAAAATAATATGAGAGTAGAGAAGTCCTCCTAAGTGCCACTTAAAGATAGAAACAAATAAAGTCCTAATAAATATTTCTGCATACAAAATTTGAGTCTCCTGCATATGAAAATGTACTGAACAAAATTAAAGGCAAAAATATGGTAAATCCTCTATTACTATGTTATTCCACATTATATTTTGGTAATAGCCAATACAATTAGACCAGAGAAAAATATTAGAGAAATAAAAATTAGAAAAAGGAGATAATACTGCTTGAAGGCTACATAAAAACTCAAGTAAATCAATTTTTAGAAAATTACATGGAGTAATAGAATTTAATGAGGTAACAGCATAAATGTTATTAATAAATATATAGTAATTAGTAGCTTTTATATATACTAGCATCAACCAGTTAGAAAATTAGTAAATTTATAAGATCCCATTATCAGCTTGGCGCCTGTGGCTCAATCGGCTAGGGCGCCAGCCGCGTACACCTGAGGTGGCAGGTTCGAATCCCCAGCCCGGGCCCGCCAAACAACAATGATGGCTGCAACCAAAAAATGGCCGGGCGTTGTGGCGGGCGCCTGTGGTTCCAGCTACTTGGGAGGCTGAGGCAGGAGACTCGCTTGAGCCCAGGAGTTGGAGG
>CAUYQV010062968.1:0-61796 GCA_963574575.1 Galagoides demidoff
CCTCCAACTCCTGGGCTCAAGCGAGTCTCCTGCCTCCGCCTCCCAAGTAGCTGGGACCACAGGTGCCCGCCACAATGCCCAGCCATTTTTTGGTTGCAGCCATCATTGTTGTTTGGCGGGCCCGGGCTGGGGATTTGAACCTGCCACCTTAGGGGTACGTGGCTGGCGCCTTAGCCGCTTGAGCCACAGGCGCCGAGCCTTATCCTATTTTCCAGAATGACCATTTCAAAGATACAAAAATTAGTTTAGGGTGTACAAAGGTGAACAGCCTCAAAAAGTAAACTCCAGTTCTTGAACACAAATGTCTCTAGTTCAGGGACATAAATATTCATTGTCACATATATATTATCACATAAATAAATGCTATAAGACCTTAATCATTCAAAGAACAAGCTACCACAAGTTGTTAGCCTGGGAATGCAAGGGTGGTTTAATATTAGGAAATCTGTTCATGTGATAAAATTAATATGTTATTGATATTGATTAAAAAATCAAATAAGCCACTAATGCTGGGAAAACATTTGGTAGAATTCAATAATTTCTGAATTTAGTATTTCAAACACTTGGGGTTTTTCTGGGGTGTGTGTCTGTGTGTGCACTTTTTTTATTTCTAGTAAACCAGAAACATTTATCATTTTTATCACCAGATAAGAACATATAAAAGATTTTAAAAGCTGCTTAATGGGGATAATAAACTTTTGTGTATTCCAAGTTCCTCATCCACATAATGGCCTCTTGATAAATATTTTTAATGAAGCATGATTATTAAGAAAACAGAAGAGAGAGTTTTTCTTTGTCTCATAGGAGACCTTGTTTCAGGAGTGCACCTTTTCCTCTGTACAACACGAAGGATCAGCCAAATTTTTTAGCAAGGAGTAATAAGTGCTTTTCTTTTTTTTTGAGATAGGAGCCTCCAGCTGTCCCCTGGGTAGAGTGCTGTGGCTTCACAGCTCACAGCAATTTCCAACTCCTGGGCTCAAGCAAGTCTCCTGCCTCCGCCTTCCAAGTAGCTGGGACCACAGGTGCCCACCACAATGCCTGGCTATTTTTTTTGGTTGCAGCCATCATTGTTTGGCAGGTCCGGGCTGGATTTGAACCCACCACCTTAAGTGTATGTGTCTGGTGCCTTAGCCACTTGAGCCACAGGCGCCATAAGTGCTTTTCTTTAGGCGATGGCTTTAAAATTGTTCTGTTTACTTGCTCCAAGAATCACCCATGGCTGTCTGAACTCCGACCCCTTTCTTTAAGCTAAGTCAGTGCTTTAATCAAGACCTCTGTGCATATCTTTCCCTGCACAACTCTTAGACTCCCTATTCCCCATTCTATTCAAAACCACTCAATACCTCAGTGCGACCTTTCTCTTCTCATTCTTCACATCTTACCTGTTGCTTATTCTACACATTTTCTGCCCCTCAGATCTTGAACCACTTTCATGACCCTGCCTCAGGTCTTCATCTCTTGCCTAAACTATTTTGTAGACATCTTCTGATTTCCTTGTTCCTTCCATTTCACCGTATCCTACTACGCTGCAACTAGATTAATCTTTCTATATTGGATTTGTACGTTGTTTCTCTACTTAAGATTTCTGATTGAATTATATATGCAGTTAGTAATGTGACAGATGAAGCTGTCTCCATTCTGCCTTTCCTGGGACCCTTTCCCTGCACCTTCCCTGTGCCATAGGACTTGTTTGTTTCACACGGTCACCATGCAATGGCTGTTTTCTAGTCCTTGTATGTGATGTGTCTTCCAGCCTCCTTTTCTTCCAAAGAACTGACTCACCTTCATTATGTGCAGAGCAGAGCAAAGGCAGTGTTCATGAAACTCGAGTCTTCCTGATGGTTGGGCTTTTCTCTATCTTCCAAGCCCTCACAGCAGCTCTGTAATTCTCTGATGACTCTATTCTCAAATTGCTTAGTTTCTACTGATAGATTCTGAGAGCCTTCAGCATGAAAGGCTAGGATTTTATTCAGATTTTTCTTTCTTGCAATACTTACCAAATGATTTCTACACAGATATTATAAATCAAATATTGCACATAACATATACACAAGCCATATTCATTTGTATTCCAAACATACCAGTGCCATTGATTTGCTCTTATTATAAGCCACAGTCTGTAAGCATTCCTTTTGGAGATGGTAATACTATTGAAGATGTAAAACAGAATAGAAGATGTAATTGTGTGGGTCATCTAGTTTCTTTTTAAAAATTAATTTTTAATTTTTCCCATTTCCATTCTTATTTGCAGAAAAATGAAAACACTGTTAGTGCAAAGAATAATAAAATTATTATAACTGTAAGAGAGAGGGGATGTTAATTAAATTGGAGGATAAAGAAAGGTAATGTTTAAGATAACAATTTCTTTTCCCATTTGTGATGACATGGAAACTTATTTTTCTTATATTGAGTCAAACTGCCAAGAAACTTCTGCAGCAGATTGAATGCTGTGATAAATACCTGCTTTTTAGAGCTTTGGACGGTGTTGTTGCTTGAAAAGCAAGCCTGAACTCCTCATGAGATCATTGTGGAGATAAATGCTTAAAAGCTTTTCAAAGCTATACTCTTGGCTCTATCAGAATTTAATTTCCCACTGATTACGTTTATATCGATTTTGGAACACATAGCCATGCATACACTAAGCATAGTTACACCACTGACGATTTCTCATGTCTTAGGAATATGTTCTGATTTTCTGTGCATATGGAATCCACTTATAGTTTCTTATATATATGTGCTTGAGTTAAATGCTATAGTTTTCCAACTAGACCATGAGAATGTTCTTGTTGTTGTTTAATGGCCATGGTTATACAATTAAAACTATTTTGACATATATGGGAATAAATGTCCTATATGATATAATCATATCAAGTTAGGTTTTGAACTGTAGTCATAATACAGAAGGAGTTATAAAAAGTGGATTTCAGCCATATCCTTTCACAGTATTAAATACATATAACAGGTGTATATGGTCAGTTGATACATCAACGTATAGAAGATCTCGGTTCAGGATCTATTGATGCCAGTTTTGAGCTTAAGTTTGGGGGTCCCAATGGTATTTACCCTCCAGAAAGTATTCCATGAGATAAGATATGTAAAGGGAATAACATGGTGGCAGCTGCTCAAATGGGCTGTTTCTGTTCCCTGTTGGCCCAAACAAATACATATAAAAAAACACCAACACAAAAGGGGGAGGGTTGACAAAATAATTTGTTAATAGATGACATTTTCATTTTTGAACCTTGTAGCGTGGTGATAAGTCGGTAAGTGGATGGATGTTGTAATCATACAATCTTAGAGCTAGAAAGATTGGTCTTATTTGGTAGAGTGAAGATTTTGAACCCAGGTCTTCGGACAGCTCTTCCTGTGGCTCTCTGTCCATTGCTCACACTAGTTGTGGCATTTCCCATTTTTGCCGGTTTCCAAACAGTATTTGTGTGACTGTGGCCAATTTGGTGAAGATCCAGCTGGCTCCAAATTTCTTCTTTTCTCAGTTATGCACGTTTGGTCAGTTGCAGTGTTTTTGCCAGGTCAGAAAAATGGAATAAAATTCTGGTCCTAGTTCATTGTGGAATATAACCTCATAGCAGTTCACACATCAGTTCTGTTTTTTGTGTATAACATAAAAGAACTTGAGCAGCAGCCCCCTTAGTAAAGTTCATGAGTCACTTATTATCTTTGACGAATCATGGCTCCAAATATAATCACTGGTTCACTCTCTGAAATACAAACATCATAAAAGCCTATAATATTACTTTAAAAGATACGTTTTTGATGATATTTTGAAATACATTTAGTCTTTATAATATAAACATTTTAATCTTTGAATATTTAAACAAAGGTAGTTTATTTAAAATAGGACATTTGCCCTTGCTGTGTTTTGGAAAAGCAAAGCAAAAATTAATATATGCTGAGTATAAAAAATAAAATCAATTAAAGAACTAGTTGAAGCATAAAATTGTGTATAATTTTCTTTATTATAAAGTCTTTTGTAACTATCTCAGATGATCAGATTTTATAATATAAATAATTTACCCTTTTATAGAAATTTTTGTCTTATGAATTGGGTACATTTAATTGGCAATCAGATAATCTTAAAAAACACTTTTTGTAAGATTTGTTAAGAAAACATAAAGCTATTATAAATTAAAAAACCCCTTTCTTATAAATACTTTATTTGAACTGGAATTATACAACTTAGCTGTTTACCCTAACCAAATTAATATGAGCTTTCCCTAACTTGACAAAGTAATACAAACACTATAAAGAATTGTTGAAGAAAAAATATCTCCTTTTCAGCAAACTTCACATTTAGTTAAAAATTAAAAAAAAAATTTTTTTTGACCCCAAAAGACCATGAGAATATAAGCGAAATTTACTTTTTCAGGCAGTTTTTAATAAAAAAAACCTTAAGGTATCTTATCTGTGCTTTTTAAAATTGTTAGGTTTACAAGGAATGAATAGAGAACTTGCATTTTAAAAATTACCCATATTGTTAAATAAAATCTACATTTTCAGCTCAAAGCATATAAAAGAACCATTTCTTTTGTATAGATGTTATTGTTCAAATATTTTGAGGTACATTTCTCCTAATATTCTAGCCTCCATTGAGAGAACTCCTGAGTTGTCCTGTGAATTATCTTCATCAGCTTTGTTAAATCAGAGTGTATAGTATAAAAGTCGCTACTATAATATGATTTTCAATGAGCATTTACTATATTTTAAATTTTTATGCATTCGACCTCATTTAAGAAAAAAAAACTAGATGTTTTGGGGTATCATAGCAATGTAGGGAGGCCAGGCTCTATTTAAATACAACACAATCTGCCTGTTAAATTATTTTCCATTGTATTTGTTTCATTTTTGTGTGCAGTATCTGAATTGTGTGCATCTAAATTGTCATTAAAAGTACCACAAACACCAACTTGATGATCTCAGTATACACAGTGATCCATAGAAAAAGTATGGCTTAAGGGAAGGTTGAAATAGAGTGATTTCATCAACAGACAGGTAAGGAGCAGAAGGGTCCTAGGGCATAATTGTATACCTTGAAATGCTCATTTTAGAGTTTGGAAGATTAGTCTCCCAGGTTGACTGGCATTTCTTGGTCCATTTATCATCAGGTATAGGCTTCTGTTGTTACTTACAGTGCTGTGTGGTGCTGGCTCATATCACGTTACCAGAATAAATTGGGCTCATCTCTTCCCAACTCTACCATTATGCTGTAGAGCCGGGCTCTTTTTTATTTTTAATTAAAAAATTTTTTTTTCAAAACTCTGGGAGAGATGCTTGTTAAATATTCACCAGCTCACTACTACTTACAAATGTACCATTAATGAATGAAAAACAGGAAAGTTTCTCAAACAAACCTCCTGCTCGAGCAAGGACCTTTGTAATGGTTTCGTTATTGCCTGCTTTCACCATTGCTTCTAATTCCTGTGCCATCTTATTTGCACTGATCACAAGGAACAAATTATCTCCATACCGTAAGGAGTACTCTTCCTTTAAATAGCCACCAGTCATGACAATTCCTTTGAAGTTGGAAAGTGGAGGAGATACTACAGAATAATAATATGACTACCACAGGAAGTAAAAGTCATTCAATGTTCTACTGCTCTAGGATCTGGTAGCTTCTATGGGAATCAGAACAGTAGGCCTAGGTTTGAACTTGTGCAGGTTAGTGCTCTAAGCCACAGCATCCTCATCTGTAAAATGGGCGTGGCGAGGATTGAATGGAATCGTATACTCAATCACAGTGAAGTGCTTGGTGTGCAGCAGTCATCCTGCATCCTCTCCTGGTGTCTGGCAGGGGTCAGTAGAGACTTCGGGAACTTCGAGTGTTCTTGACTGCCTCCCTCCACTTTTATACAAGCTTTCATCTTTCTTTAGAATTTTCAGCAGAGCTTGGATGAGGGATAACACCAATTGAAGACCTTGGATATCATTTTATGTAACAGTCTTTTTAGATTCAAAGTACTTCATTGTATTTGGATGTTATTCAAGATTCTGGCAGTTTTAACATTTATTTTGCTGGTTCTATCAAGGAGAGAAACTGAGTCTATTGTGGAACAGAACCCAGAAATGCTGTGTTTACCCTCATTGTTCAACAGCTTTTGTGTTATTTGAAAATTTAAACTTTTTTTTAAATAGAAAAATCTCAGTAGAAACTCATATACTTTACAGTTACACTGCTTTAAAACATGGTTCAAAAGGATTTACCTAGCTAAATTCGTGAATAAATTGCTTGTATGTTTTAAATTTGGTTATAATCCTAGAAATGGCAGTATTAATGGAAGATATTTCACTACTAGGAATTTTTGCTATGTAAGGTAGAGATTTAAAGAGTTAATATTTATCCTGAAAACTGCTGGGATGTTAAATATATCATTTCATTAATGAAACAAGATAGCATTTTAAAAATGTATCTTTGGTGAGCTTAATTAAAACAAAATTTAAATAATTAGTTTATTATTTATAATAAAAATTTAAACCTTTTTGTAAAATACATTTCCAAATAGAAGACTGATTTAAGTAGATCTGGCAATTAAAACAGATCACAGATTTTATTGCTTGCCTATCAGGATTCTGAAATCATCATCTTAGGTTTAATTTTAAATTTATTTTTTTTCATATTTAAGGTCTATGTGATCCAATTGAAATATAGTTAATGATTTCTGGCCTTATGTCACGTGTAGAGCTGGGGGGTGCTTTTCTGTGGCAGCCACTACTCACATCTGACAACTGAACACTTAAAGTCTGGCTCATCTGAATTAAGACGCGTTGTTAAGTGTGAAGTTAAAAATGCACTGAGTTTCAAAGACCTAGTATGAAAAAATAGAAAATAAGGGCCAGGAGAGATGGTTCACGTCTGTCATCCTTGCACTCTGGGAGGCTGAGGCAGGTGGATTGCTTGAGCTCAGACCAGCCTGAGCAAGAATGAGATCCCATCTCTACTAAAAATACAAATATTAGCCTGGCACTGGGGCGGGCACCTGTAGTCCCAGCTACTTGGGAGGCTGAGGCAAGAGGATTGCCTGAGCCCAAGAGTTTGAGGTTGCTGTGAGCTATGATGCCAGGGTACTCTACCTAGGGCAACACAGTGAAACTCTGTCTGAAAAAAAAAGAAAAAGTCAGAGCAGTGCATGGTACAAAGCTGATTCTCATAGACATTTGATGAATGAATATATGATTGAAATAGGAGAGATGAAAATCTCAGAGCAGTGCATGGTACAAAGTCATCGTAGACATTTGATGAATGAATATATGATTGAAATTGGAGAGATGAGCAGGGATTTTTGTTGGTTTGGTTTTGTTCATTGATCCCCTGAAGAGATTTAAATAGTACCTGGCCCATAGAATGCACAAAAGAAAATTTGTTAAGTGAGTGAATAAACACACACACACACACCTGCCCCACACAAATAATGACAAAGATAAAGTCCTCAGAGAGAAATTACCACCCAGGTATGCTAAACTCTAAACTAGCTCTTACTGTTCAGAGGGTATCACATGTTTTTAAAGCATCCACTAACTCCATAGCTATTTTAATGATGTATTTACTTTAATTATGATTTTACTTAGATGTTATATCTTGAGTTACATAGGAAAGAAACTTCCATGGAAAGAATTGGAATAAGGCTCAGGAATTAGCATTTCAAAAGTTACAAACTTGTGAGCATCGCTGTATTATTTTCGCTGGCTTAAAGTGGGATGACATCATAACTCTGGGATCGAAGAAATCCTTGGTGAACATAGGTGTTAGGAACTTAATGCTTATAGTTCAAGTAGGAACATTGACATTGCTTATTTAGTAAAGAGTAGAAAACAAGAGGCATTTTGATGATAGCATTGCAATTGCAGAAATGTAAAAGCGCGACATTTATATTATAAACACATTTGACACAAATTCCGTTTACTTCTGGGTCTATGTGATGCAAATGATTTCCCTTAAATATTTCCCTTCAATACACGAACGAAATCTGGAAATACTTTCTTTGTGAAGAATTTTCATAAAATCCAGATACACAGGAGTATTTCAGTTAGCTAATGATAACATGAAGGGGTGAAAATTAAGTTCCAGGCATATAAAGAGAACAGAGTCGCTGTAAAACTCCTGCCTCCACAGTTAATTGACTAGGACTGTGTTATTGGTAAAGGGTTCATGGTTCAAACCAACTTAAGCTTTCTGTGTCAGGATAAGCGATTTCCATGCGTTTACTTCACGTAGCTCTTCCCTGATGTGCCTGGCTGTTGTTGGGTGTCCCTCACTTCCTCTTCCTTGCTCTTTCTCTTCTTGTATACCTCAGTGACAATGACAATGAACTTTTGTCCCTCTGACTCTTGCCTCCTCGAAGGTATCTTTGGATACCTTCTCTAGACCCCATCACTTAGCCTAATTCCAGCACAAATACCCTTTCTGTGGGAAATCTGCCCATCCCTTGCTTACTTACTGCTGAATCTTTTTGCTATGACTTTATAAAACTCTCCTCCTTCCTTTAAGAAACATTATTACACTTTCTCCAAACAGGGTCCAATGGTCTAGTTTGCAAGTTTATTTAAGTTATTGTTCTAGTGGCCGCTCTTAATTCACTCTCCAACCCCCCACAGCCTTTTCCTTTGTTACTCTGAATATAAGGAAATTCTCATTACTTGTACATTTGGGTGTATGAATTTTTTTCCTCTTGGAAACATGACAAAAACAGCTTTTCTCCATAAATTAGTAGGAAATTATTTACGTTACTGTGTTTTCATAAAATTCATAAATCATGTAAACAGGACATGTTATGAATTAATTGGTAGATCATCTATCTCTGAATGGGTTAAGGAATTGCCAAGAGTGATCAAGCCGGCTTTCTTTCTGGCTCTTGATATGGTGTTGACAGCCGAGCAAAGAGCTTCTTCAATAAATCCACTCTCATATTCAAGTTTTTCCAGATGTGAGAAGTAATTAAGTCTTTGCATTTATTGAAGCCTTTTATACTTTTCGAGCGAGAACTGGCAGCTGTGATGAATTAACTCTGTGCCTGTGTGTGTGTGTTGAACGTACATACATGCCTTATGCAGGCACACATGTGGCATTTGAAATCAGACTCGAAAACAAAACAAAACAAAAAGCTGATTTCAATAAATGCCAAATTTTTTTACAGCTCTGTTTTACAATGGAGAGAAGAGAACTTTCTCCAATAATGCTTTTTTCCCCCCCGTTCTGTTTCTGCTGAATGTTAAAGAAAGAAATGAGGATAATTAAATCATTCTCGTCCGTTCAAGGATTGTTAAAAATATAGTAAAATCGTGACTCTCATAAAACATAAACGCATTTCGAAGATTTTAACTGATTAATAGATTAGGACACCAGTAAGATGTTACGATTAGTTTAAAGGTGAATTTGAAGACCCCAAAGTAAATGAGGAATGAGGAATGTGGAGCTGTGTTTACACATAGATGCCAAACGTGTCTGTCTTCAGGGTAAAACAGAATTGCTTTTCTTAGGACAAGATTATAGTTGTCCCCTCTTACGTAAAGTTCTGCTTTCAGAGGATTTCAGTTACTGCAGTCTGAAACTAGGTGAATGCAGCACAATGAGATATTTTGAGAGAGAGATTGAAGTCACATTCACATAACTTTTGTAATAGTATATTGTAATTGTTCTATATTATTAGTTATTATGGTTAATCTTTTCCTGTGCCCAGTTCATAAATTAAGCTTTATCCAGGTATGTATATATAAGAAAATATATACAGTAGAACCTCCGTAGCTGACCACCTCCCTACACTGACCACCTTCCTAAGCTGACCTGATTTTCATAGACTGGACATGCACCATATGGATGCATCAGTACAGCAGGCCTAGTGCCTTATGTCGACCACCTCTGTGTGTTGACCAGTTCATTACAGTCCCTTGGGTGGTCAGCTTATAGAGGTTCCACTGTTAGTAGGTATGGAGTTTGGTACTATTCATGATCTGAAGCTTCCACGGGGGGCGGGGGGTCTTGGTACTTCTCCCCCATGGATAAGGGGGAACCGAGGCCATGAAAAAACAACATAGCCTAGAGGATACTTGAGGAGACAGCCAGTAATTTTTTTGTGTGTACCAATTTTAAAGTCTTTTATAATTATCCCTGACATACCTCACACAAAGCTTTAGGAAAGGGATACATTTTTTGCAGTAGTAAAGCTGTTTGATTCTGCCTTTTGGTTCTGGTTATTAGCTACATATAGACCACTCAAACCTTGGGCTTCTCTCTGTAGTGTTGGTTACAGGGGTAATTACGGTATTGGCTTCATTGCTATGACAACTGAACCAAGAGCTTGAGTAAGTTGCAAATTTAACCAAAGTCTTTAGTTCACTGGGTTAATGTAGGCAGTGAATGAGAATGCCTTTCCCCTCTCTCAATAAGAGGAGTACACAGTTTTAATTTTTGTACCCTGACTGCACCCAACCAGGGAATTTTTGTGCCCAAAATTATTTTCAGTTTCTTATTCTTCTCTAAGATCCATCTAGATAAGTAGTTCTCATTTTGAGTGGGACCTACATTAGTGGACATGGCTATATAAATATGAAGAAATGCTCTAGGAGATCTTATTTTAATAACATCACTGGTAATGATGACAATTATTCAAGTCTTTGCATTCTTTTGATTTCCTAATTAACAAAGAGTAATGAAGTAGCCATTAAAAAGGAGACGATATCTTAATGAGTATAAATTGTAAAAATAAACTGGGCAAATGCTAAGTAGAACTCTTTTATAAAGAAGGAAAAATGCCCCATAGTGTTTATATTTCTTGTTTTCTGAAGCTGTTCCTTCCTCTTTCTCTGTTAGTAAAGTTCTCTTTTGGGCAGCTGCCAAATGATGGGTAAATAAGGGAAGCAAAAATAAAATAGCTGAAGATTCAACTGAGGGGCGAGAACCTTCTGAAGGATAGTCATAAAAAAAGAAGCCGCAACCAATAGGCGACTGAGTGTGAAAAAATTATCAAGGCAGGAAAGAAAACAGGCAGTCTGGTTCCTCTCTCACGTAACCATTTAGGATGAGTATTTCCTAATAAGAAACGCTGAATTAGTTTTCAAACTAAAAGATTGGTTAAGCTTTTCTCAACCCAGAACTGAATCTTGATTGATTTCAGTTATTTCTTGTGGATTTTTATTTGGAAGTCATTTTCAACCATGTTTGGGAAAAGCATGTGTTCTATCACTATGAAAAAAAAAAAGGAGGAAAAAGCAAAGTATGTATAAAATGTGAGATTCTTGTTGCATGTGACCTTAAGGAGGCTGAAGACAGAAATGCACTATTTGACTTGAGATGGTGGTACAAGTGTGTTTCCTTGGCCCAGAGCTGTGTCCTCAGGGACTTGTGTTAATGTAGACAGTGAATGAGAATGCCTTTCTCATTACTCACTCCACAGTTGCTATGGTGTTGCGTTTGCTAACATGGAAACATCAAAGTATCAAAAGATGGGAAGATTTCTGCAGTATCAATACACAAGGGACCATTTATCTTTAGGATGTCAAATCGTAGGAGGCCCTTCTTGCCTTGATAAAGATATTGGTGCCTGTAATCCTAGCACTCTGAGAGGTGGATGTGGATTGCTTGAGCTCAGGAGTTTGATATTACCCTGAGCCAACAGTAAGATGATGTCTCTACTAAAAATAGGAGAAAAAAAATTCCTAAAATTAGCTGTGGGTTGTGGCAGGTGCCAGTGGTCCCAGCTACTTGGGAGGCTGAGGCAAGAGGATTGCTTAGCCCAGTAGTTTGAGGTTGCCTGTGAGCTATGACACTATGGCACTCTACCCAGGACATACCGTGAGACTGTCTAAAACAACAACAACAAAAAGATACTGATGTCAAGAGTCTCACCTTTTCCAATGAGAAGACCCTTTGGTATCAGATGCTTTTCCCATAACTATGTACCTTTGTTGGGTAGTTTAAAAATATTTTTGAAGTGCTTTTCCTTTATTCAGTTTCAGTAATTCAGTTTTTTTGGTTTAACTATGAAGAATTAGGGGCAGAGAAGGATAAAATGATTTGCCTCAGAGGATATGGGAACACCAGACCTGGACATCGAGGGTCCAGCCATCAGTGATTTTGGTCTCATTCTGTAGACATAGGTTCAGGACTAAAACATAAAAAAAGTAGATAAGATAAACGAAGCACTTAATAAGAAAAAGGGACTAACAGCTACACAAATATTTCCTTTTGTAGTTCCCCAAGGTGAGAACATGTATTAAAATACAAGATTGAACTTGGTTTAAGCGAAATTGATAGGGAATTTTGAAGCATGATAGCTATCTGTGAAGAACATTTTCTTCTTACTCCCCAGGTCATATTTTAGAGCTATTGACACGAGAACTTTGCTCTGATAAAGTACAGGTCGTTACATTTTATAGAGGAAATGATACATGAACTTTATCTTATAGGTAAAAGAAAAAAAGATTCATCCAATTAAAAGTAATAGTATATCTAGCTTGCTGCACACTCCATTAAAGAGTTCATCCACCAAGTCTTGAATGATGAGTTTTTTAAATTTTCTACCTTTTTTTTTAGCATGAAGTATGTTTTATTTAGCAGTGTATCCCTAACACCAAGCAGGGTACCGAGAATAAACAGCATTTATTTGCTGAGTGAATAAACACCAGGCTCTAGTACTCCATGGAATAACTTCGCAAATGAGACACTAGTTATGATAACTTTTCTTGGTCTTCGTTTTGTTGTCTGTAAAAGAGAGGGCTGTAGGTAATACTGAATTCTTAAGGATTTCTCTGGCTTTGAAATTCTGATTCTGAAATCTTAAAGGGAATGTCTATGTTCACATTGAGTGGGTTGTTTAGTTTTGCTTTCAAAACTTTGTGCCTTAAATCTCAACAGCTTATTTTCCTGCAGCATAGTGGAGAGTCCATAAGAACTTATCAATGGGAAATGAGAAAATAATTACCATTCAACCCTGATGAAGGTAGTTCACCCCGGGAGATAGAACTCAGCCTGAGCAACACCAGGCTCGTCACCTCAAATACAAGCCAAAAGGTGTGTCTTGGCGGTTTGGGCGAGATTTTCTCTCTACACTTCTACAAGTTTGCCAAGAAAATTTATGCAGATTGATCCTTCTTATTTACAAATAAAGATAATATAATAGATTTTCTATAGAATATTTAAGTCTTTTGTCAGAAGACTTGAGGGAAACAGTCCAGAATCCACATATTCTCCCTTTGTGTAAAACAAATATAGTGTACAAAGAATGTCCTTGTAAAATCCACTACCCTGGGCTGGCGTGACATGGCTGTTACATTGGACTTGAGCTTTCCCAAGTTCAGCACACTTGGGGCCAATTCTTTTTGGCATCTTGCTGGTAAGCAATGGATATAACGCCATTAATTTAGCCTGTATCAAAGTGTTTCGTGATAAGTCTGACAGCTGTTCCAGAACATAACACCTTGTCAGAATCGAGTAATGTTTCTTGAAATAAAAAGTAACATATCCCAGAAGATTGTTAGTTTTCTGGGGTGTATTGGGGTATCATTAACAAAGGTACATAGGTTAAATTGGATTAGATTAGGTTAGATGAGATGGGATTCTCGTTTGTGGAATGCTGGGTTAGGCAAACCTGGGTGAGTTTTTTGGTTGAGGGCCTTCTAATGTCTCACTGTACCTTGTGGCTCTCTAAGTGACAGAGGCTAGATTAGGGCAGGATTTCCAAATATGTTTGCTTAAGAAACTTACTTTGTCCTGTAGAAATGTTTTGAGGAACTTTTGCCTCATGGGACATAATTTAAGAAATAACCTATACATGAAGACTGTGCAGAATTTTTTTTTTTTCTTGTTAGGATTTTCAGTTTAGGTAAGACCAAGGCAATTTTAAAAAATAAATTGAAAACTTGATTTTTTTTTTTTTTTTGAGACAGGGTCTCAAGCTGTCACCCTGGATAGGTGTCACAGCTCACAGCAACCTCAAACTCTTGGGCTTAAGCAATTCTCTTGCCTCAGCCTTCCAAGTAGCTGGGCCCAGCTATTTTTTGTTGTTGTTGTTGTTGAATTGTCATTGTTGTTTTAGCTGGCCTGGACCGGGTTTGAACCCACCAGCCTTGGTGTATGTGCCAGGTGCCCTTACTGAGCTATGGGTGCCACCTGAAAACTAGATTTGATATCAAAATTAAACAATATTGTACGTGGTTACTTACAATGATGTATTATTTTTAATGAATACATTATTCACCATAATTAATTTTATTTACTGTAAGATATTTTTTTTTTGTCCAACACTGATATGCTATAGCTTGGCAAAATTAATTTCCCCAAGGATTTAAATAACCTAATTAATAAATCATGAGTTGTATAGAATCTTAGAACTGCCTAAATTGACATTAAAGGATTTATTTAGAGAAATATATTTTTGACCATATAACCAGGGACACATACCACCTTATAAAATATTGTGATAGTTTATTCTTCCGAATGTTTCCAAGTGTGTGGTACAAACTGAGATATACACAAATAATTAGCAGATTTGTGAAAGTTGACACAATGATCAGAATTTAAAAGAATGATTATTATTTTTTTAAAGGGGTGTTTCTAGAATTCTTAGATGATATCAACGTATGTTAACTGCAACTTCTCATGCTTAATGATGTTTAAGATTAATATAATACAATATTCAGCCATATGAGATTAGCAGTCATAATTAATTCAGAATAGATTCTTTGAAGTGGTTTAAAGGGCTTTTCATACTAAATTACCAGCCTTTAATCAGCTAATGTAGAGTGAGTAATTTTTAGGATGTGAGATGTACGTGTATGTCTCATAAAGCATTTAACTTAGGTTAATGAAATGAGTTTGAATGATCCAGATTTCCTATACCAAGTCAGAGATATGTTCGACATTCCACTGAAAGCTTTATTTAGATGGAGTCGAGGAATCTTTGAGATAACAGGCTTTGGACTATGATATCTTAAGTGTTATAGTTGAGTAGTTCTCCCAGAATCTTCAAGTCCTTTTCAACCTGTTTTACGAATGAATTGAATTAGTGAAAGATACATGTATTTTTCCCTTTTAGATTTCTTACCCAATTTAAAGAATGTTGACTTTGGAGGTTCCTAACATCAAATGTTGCCTGAGAAAATGCTACTTCCACGTGCAAGGCCAGCCCTGGCAAACCTCTGGGATCCTGTCCCATTCACTCCCACGCTTCTGAGATAAGGAGCCTGAAGTGTGAGCTAAATAGAGATGAGGCTTGGACAAGGTCATTCCTGCCAGAGCACCAGAGACACCAAGCTCTCAAGGGCACTGCAGTATTAATACATAAAAAGTCGCTGCTCGAGGACATTTTAAAAATATAAATATTTCGAAAGGGTAAAGATGAAGGTCCCTGAATTAGAGGATGTAAAAGATGAAACTGAAGAGGAAAAAACAGGGGAAGAAGAAAACGAAGAAGACCAGGTGAGTGGGAAGGGACTGCTTGAGAACAGGATGTGTTTCTCTGAGTCGATGGTAAGAAAAATATTTCTTTTCCTCTTTTCAAAACAGGTCTTCTTTAAGCCTATTATTGAAGACTTAAGCATGGAATTGGCCAGAAAATGCACCAAACTCATTAGTGATGTAAGTGGCTTAAGTAATTTCTGTCTTGTTTTGCTTTGTGCATGTGGTACTGTTATGTAACCATCTCTTCCAATATAATTATTTTCCAGACCGTAGAGCTAGGTCCAGAAATGTTCAGCAGATTTCCCCAGGGTCACCAATACAGAAAATTTCTGCCAGAGTGAGTTTCCTCATTCTTAATCTAGAATCCTCTCTTCTGAATTTTGCTGTCATTCTGGCATGAACTCAGAAGGCAATCATCCTCTCTATGAGAACCCCAAGACTTTAAAATTAATATAATGATGTAATTTGTCTAGGGAGGTTCTCTATCTAAATGAGTTATTTTTAACATTTGGGTGACCTTTTGAAGAATCTCATGACTGCAATTGTTTCCCAAACCAGGAAAATGCATATAATATCTACATGGTTATAATAATCATTTACAATTTGGGATTGATGGATTACTGAACTACATGTTAAGAACCCTGAACTAGATGATGGTCTTAGTGAAAAGGAGCATTTCAGTTGTGACTTGTTCAGTAACTGGGTTTGGTTTATCTTAATATTTTAAGGGACTCCTAGAATTATGGAACTATTTACAGTAAATAAATCTACAAAAATTCTAGAAGTGTAAGCAAAATGATTGCTCACTGGGGATAAGAATTTAGATGAACTTCATTAATAGTTGAAAGAGAATTGCTTATACAAGGGAAAGATGGCTCCTGTAAAGTGAATTTGGACCTGTGTCTTCATTTAGAGACGTGAGCATAATACTGGGTGTTTCTGTTGTTAACAAGCAAAGCAATTGGAATATTTTACAGACATTTATTTCAAAGAAAGTCAGTCCTAGATGGCCAGAGCAGTGTGCTAATATGTCCTCTGAATCAACTTGTGTGGGTTGACTCAACTGTATGTAACCTTGGGAAGGTTATATAAACTGGCTGGGCTCAGTTCCTTAGGTATAGACTAAATAACACGTCTGAAATGCTGAGGAAGCTGTCTGGAACATTGTCAGTACTCCATAGCTGTTATTCACTATTACATTTGTAACTTACCTTTGTATCCATCCAATCCCGTTTCATATATGATGCTGTGTTCCCTTCTGGTTTATCAGAAAAGAGCCAAAGGATGGTGGTGAAAATCACACCCCTTCCCATATACTTGGCTTGGGATGTAATGAAAATTTAAATTAAAGAACTTCTTTCGGCTATTACTTAATAATCATTAGCTATTGTATGCGAAAGTTCTTTGTAACCTGCAATGTTAGTAATGAAATGACAGTGATAACAGTGGTGGCAGTAGCAATATCAGTGGCAGTTAAGCTTTGTGTCGCAGGCACTGTGGTTCGTGAGGTGGGTTCTGTTCTTTCTATTTTAGGAGTAAGGTAGACAAGACCCAGAGAGGGGAAGCACCTTGCCTGGGTCACACAGTTAAGCTGATGGAGTAGGACTTGAGCACAAAGCCCTTTCTCTTTCCTCTGTTGTGTTATCCTGCACTGTGGATTTCCACACACTTTATCTTAGCTTTATTATCATTTATTATGCTGATATTAGTAGTAGAAAGGCTACAGTTTGAAACCTTAAATTCCTGAGAATCTTCAGAGAACTCAAATCAGACCTCCCATTTGATCCTGCAATCCCATTACTAGGCATCTTGCCCAGAAGAAAAAAAATCCTTTTATCATAAGGACGTTTACACTAGATTGTTTATCACAGCTCAATTTACCATTGCCAAAATGTGGAAACAACCTAAATGCCCACCAACCCAGGAATGGATTAACAAGCCATGGCATATGTATACCACGGAATACTATTCAGCCTTTAAAAGAGATGGAGACTTTACATCTTTTGTATTAACCTGGATAAAGTGGGAACACATTCTTCTTAGTAAAGCATCACAAAAATGGAGACGCAAGAATCCAGTGTACTCAATTCTAATATGAAGCCAGTGGATGATGTAATACATACCCACATAAGTGAAAAAATCAAATCAGTTCAAGGTGGGGGGCAGGAGAGTGAGGGAGTGGGGAGGAGGAAGGAGAGCAGGGGTTATAGTGTATGGCACAACTCTTGGGGGCTGGACACAGTTATAAAAGGGACTTTACCTAACAAATGCAAACACTGTAACTTGATTCTTTGTACCCTCGATGAACCTAAAACAGTAAAATAAATAAATAAAACCTTAAATTCCTAATGTGGAAGCTAATACCACTTCCAGCTTTGATATTTTTTTAAATTTTTTTTTTATTTTTACATATACATGTGATTAATAGGTTTCCACTTTTTGCCTTCACAGAATTAAAAAGGCTTAAAATTTGCCAACAATAACAATGTTAAAGCTAAGGACTAGAAACAATATGATATGTTTTTATTTAAGTGTAATTATGACTGAGCTGAATTGTATTTGCAAACCATTAAGATTAAAGTGGTCTCTATAGTTTGTAGGTGATTTTGTTGTTTTTGAATAAGGTGATCAGTGATTTAAAAACCACCCTGGGGTAAGAGGTGATGGATGGCCTTTATCATTTTGCAAAAGCCAAAGCCAGGTTATTTCATGTGTGCTTAGGAAAAAATCAAATACATGGCGTAGTTTCTGTTTAATATAGATTTATGTTGCATGGGAGAGTATCTGAACTACCTAAATATTTAGAACAGTGTTATTGTGTCTTCATTTATATCTGCATACACATTCATATTTTATTTCCAAATACAGTTTTGTATTTGCTAAGATAGGTGTTTAATTTACATAATTTTCGTATTTACCAATAACCTGAAAAAATTATTCTTTTTGTTCCTAATAAAAGTGAAAAGAGGAATTTGTACAATCATCTTCAAAACAAATTTGAATTGATCCTTTCTGGAAGGACCCAGTATTTTGGACTAAATCAAATTTGTGGTGTTTCAAAAGTTCGGCTAGGTTGTATTAGTGAGTAATAACTTGTTTATTCTTTCTCAATGTCATCAGCTCTTTTATATGGAGCGGATGAACTTATATTTGAAATTCTTATCCGTGTTGTATCTTCCGCATGGCCAGATGGTTGTCTAAAATGCATCAGCCATGGAGCTAAAAGAGGTATAAAAATGGGTTCACTCAGACCTGAGTACCCATCAAGCCCGTCTGCCATTGCTGATGGAGCCCATTTGTCAGTGACCTTCACTTAATACAGGGCACCATTTCCCTGTGGCCTCAAACTTAAACACGAACCTTTAAGTCTGTTCCTTTTGTTTTATGATCCACCTGCCCCATTGGAGCATCTGAAGTCCTACTTTGCAGAGTCCTCCATCCTGGTGCTCAGAGAAGCAGCCTTGTAAGCTGCAGATAGGGCAAGTCCACGGCAAGGTCCATGGCATCTGCCTGATGGATGTCCTTCCTACGCCAGGTGTGCCAGCCCATCCCTGTGCCAGCCCATCCCTCTTTCTGTGCTGCCGCAAGCCTGTGCCATAGGCCCTGGGAGCCTCGGTTCACACGTGTCACCTGTAGTCATGCCCCACTCTCTCATTTTTTTTAGATGAGAATGGTGTTTTTATGCATTTTTCTTCACAGAGCAGCCTTTCTAGATACCCTTCATCACTCTATTTCTCTCTGGGTCTTTTCCAACCTTCAGATGTCCTCCTTGGACCATAATCACCAGAGCTGCACAGAGAGCAGGCCTGATGCGGGCAGCCTGGATTATAAGTAGAGTCCGGCACCCTTTGTGATGCCATTTAAAACTTCTTGGACATGGGGACAGCAGAAAGCTGTTAGATCAAACTCTGTAGAACATCAGAGCCACTTTCAGTCCTGATTTCTGTGGCTAGGACTTTAGGGCCCATCATCATTTATAGGAGTTTGGGTTGTTTTGACTTCACCAGGGAGCAATCTAATCTGTAGTTTCCTGCCCTCCCACTTGGCCCTTTGAGAGCTTCTGAGGTTCATCTCTGCCACTTCCTCTGTTTGTCCTTTTCCTCCCTGAGACAGTGTGGGGCTATCAGCAGACCTGTGGGCTTGCCTGTGTCATCCCCGTGCCGGACAATTTATAGAAAGAAATGTTAAGTCAGATTGGCCTTGACATCAGTCCTGGGAGGCCCGCAGTGTTTCAAATTCTCCACAGAAGACATGTCAGGTTTTCACTTTGGGGAGCAGTAGAAGGCATTTTCCTTTTTTTTTCCTTCCCCTTCTTCCTTTCTTCTTTCCTTTCTGTCTCTCTCTCTCTCTTTCTTTTTGTCTCACCTAGTTTTGCATTTGCTCTGTCTGCATTAGAGGGTTTCCCTGTATGTAACTCACTTCCCAATCTTAAAGGACACCTGGCCCTCTGCAGCAGTCTCTTTTATTTTTCTATTATCCATGGAACACTTTGTTTCTCCTGTGTACTGTGTTTGGTATTTGGTTCTGTTAGTCAAATATCTAATTAATTAATTCCTTGAATCAATTAAACCTATCCACTCGATGGGGCATTCAGAATCATGAATCTGGAAGCCTTCTGACAGCTCAATCATAAAAAACATTGGGCGAAAGGGATTCTTCAGAACGTTTCTTGTAAATTAGACATAAAGAGCCTTCTGCAGACCAAGTCTGGCCGCGTCTACACACGTGCAGCCTCTGACTCAATGTTTTGGTTTGAAGTTTTTTAGGGTCTTCATTTGTGTGGTGGCAGGAAGACCATTTTCCAGGCAAACGAGCATCATTTGTTGTGGGTAATCCTTGAGATGCTGAAACCATTAAATTCCATAGTTCTCCCTCCAGAGAGGGCTGGGGCATTTCCAGAGAACCCAGGAGAAGGACTTTCTCTACAAGCGGCCCAGTTAACAAATAGTGATGGAGCCACAGTTCTTCCTTCCTGAATTTAACTGGTATGAGTTCACCTGGGAAGAGACTTTTCGATCCTTTCAGTTAAGAATGCATAGAAATGGAAATTTTCTCAAGCATTTCCCCATCTGTCATCCAGTTCCGCCTATTAACTAATCTTGTACTTGTTGAAAGAAATTTGCCAAGAGGAGGAAGCAACACCGAACTAATTTAACCCTAATTATGGTTGAGGCATTGTGAGACACGTGGGTAAGGTCGAAGGAGAAGGCGAATGTTTGGGGGCATTGTAACGTCCAGAAAGTCAATCAGTTATGCCCTTTTAATTTTCCAATTTGAAAATACGTTGGGTTGTGTATTGGTTGAGTTCAGATGGCTATAAGAGCAGGAGCTCCGTGATGCAGCAGCTTGGCTCCCCCACCCCCCACGTCTATTCTGGAGGTTAGTGGTTCAGTCTCAATACAGTGGGTGCTATCAGAGCCCGCCAGCCTCCCGGCTGTGTTCCTTCTGCTGTGCCGTCATAGAGGGGTGGCTTATTGCCTTGTGGTGACATCATTGCTGCTGCCCCCCCTGTGACTGGGGAAGGGAACGTTCAGAAGACCAAGGGTCAAAAGGTTGTGCAAAGCCTCTCCCTTCATCTTAGAAACCCTGCAGAGAGGACTTTCACAGTGACTCACCCCCAGTCGCCAGCCAGAGAGAATAACATGACTGTGTCTGGTTTAGAACAACTTGTCCCCAGGGGCTGGGCTAGTCAGGGGGCCTGACTACTGTCATGAATATGAGTACATTTGGGTTCTGTTAGTGGGAGGGAAGGGACCGGCTCAGCCATCTATCCAATGGATGGTGCCAACGTGGACAAGATTGGTAACAGGGAATAGCCATCTATTCAGGGATTTTTCTTTTACCTCAGATTTGCAGCGTGGATGGAGGCAAAGCCCTCTCACCTCTCACTTCCTGCTATCCTGGCACGGGAAGGCTATGACTGTGATGTTATTGACATACAATTTAAGATCATTGGCTTAGGTCATTCATATTACACAGTTTCTCAGAAATCGTACCCAGACACACAGCCAAGTAATTTATAATGAATTGGATGATATGAATGACATAAGAAAATGCTCTTAGCGGGCAGTGCCTGTGGCTCAAAGGAGTAGGGCTCTGGGCCCCATATGCTGGAGGTGGCGGGTTCAAACCCAGCTCTGGCCAAAAGCTGCAAAAAAAGAAAATGATCTTAGTATTTTAAAACACATTACACATTTAAAGACTCAAATGTCCCTATCTTTTTAAAAAAGAAGGACCTACAAAAGAAATGGAGTCTGCAATTCAGACTGAACTATTTGCCTGCCCAGCAGAGGAAGTAAATAGTTCACCCTTATCCAGGCCTGGCACCCTGAACATTCTGTTTACGTCATACTTTATCAGGAGGCTGTAGCTATAAGCACATACCACGGGTGGTGAAGAATGTGGATGTGATGAGGGAAGGATGGTGGTAAAGATAAAAATAATGACTCAAACTTAAGCCTGATGATAGATTATTTTCTCTCACACTTAATTATATAACAGAGATACTTTTCCTCCCCCCTCCTTCTGATCAAAATAGCCTACTATTCATCATACTGCCATTAACAGTTTAATTACTAGCGACTGAGGAGGGTGATTTGCGGGAACCTAAAATTATGGCTAATCTCTGAGAAGGAAAAAAAGTAATTTAGTGCTCGGATAAGATAAATATGTTCTCATGTTGATTTCATGAATAAAGCGATGGTTTAACGTGGCAGGCGTCTGATAGGTAAGAATCCCAGCCGCGAAATAGAGCATTTTGAAATGATTTTATTGAATCTGTTCTATGTGTGGTTCTACCTTAGCTCAGGGATCACCCCTCAAGTCAGGTTTGCAGCTCAGGGATCACCCCTCAAGTCAGGTTTGCATAAGGTAAAAAATCTCCATGTGATGTCCATGTTAGCCGTGCCCTCCGGGAACTGGATCATATATACAGTCTAACTTCACTTTGGGGTTATAATTAAGGAGACCATGTAATTTGTCATCTGAACTGGGGGACTTTTTCCTGCATGAGTATTTATGGTCTTGGGTAGATAAACATGGCTTTATTACAGGGTGATAGAACTTTTAGCAGACTACCTCCGTCTTCTCAACTGGCCATAGTTTTGCCCCCCCACCCCCACCCCAGTGCTTCAGACTGAGCAGCAATCAGAGTGATGGTGGGACTGCATTTTAGGTCTTTCTCCACGTTTTCTGACTTCTTTGGGGCTCACATGTCCACGCGGGGTATTCCCCCAGAGTAACTAACAATTCTGGCCACTCCCCAAGGTGAAGGAAGCCAATTATTTTCCTTGTAAGTTTGAGCGAAGGCGCATGCTCCAGAGGGTCTCTCTGGCTTTCTCTTGCTATTCTGCTGGTCCACAGCCAGGGAGCATTCTGGAATGATCTCCACCAGGGGCAAGCTTTCTGGGCAGGTTCTGCTCTTGTTTCAGGGAGGGGAAGAGGAAAGATAGGGGTGGGGAGAGAAAGGGGGTGGTGGGGAGAAGCTCATAAATTGGATAAGTATGATTCAGAAGGAATTAATTAGTAACAGAAGCCCATTGGAGCCACAACTTAGGCCCCTTCCTCTAATCAAGCATGTATTGATAATAACACTAATAGTAATCTCTATTTGTTGCTTTCTGCCGCTACTTCTTAATCGATTACATCTGTCAGGGTGACTGTTTCCTTCCTTGAGGAAGGCAGCTGTGTTTCTGTTTAGCCATAGGCTTAACTGGGAAGGCCAGTGGCTTAAAAGTAACAAAAGCTAGGACGCTTATGGGAGTGAGATGGCGCATGTTTGAAGCTGACACTGGATAAGGAGAACCTGTCCTCAGCGGCCCCACATCCCTGGTGTTGATTCTTAAGATAACTGGACCTTGCTAGTCTGTAGAGCAGCCTGTCTTCACCAGGCCCTGTCACCTTTGCAGTTCTGAGCTGGAGATCTGTTTATTTGACTTGGCGTGCTCTGAGGATTATTGCCCATCTGAGTATTTATTTTGGAAAATGGACTTTCTCATCTTGATTCTCTCTTCAAAAAAGGCCATTTAGAATTGTTTTACTCCTTTCTCTTCTTATGTAAATTATTCTCTTTTTTAGATCCATTATAAAGAAGCATTCAAAAAATCTAAGGGCAAGTGTACATTCGTGACTGACACGCCTATGCTAAAGCACGTAAAAAATATTGGCGCGTTTATTTCTGAGGTAAGAATATCCAACGCTTGCAAACTGGCTTATGTTTTTCTTTTTCTATTTTTATAGAGAAAAGTGTGTGCATTAGAATTGGAGTATAATATTTTCAAAAGCTCTGCTGGATGTGGGTAATATGTGTATGATCGTTTAATTATCTAATCCTAGGTGAATGAATCCATGTAAATTGATACATTTTACTATGTATGCTTTATATGTCTTATTATATAATCTACATTTTGACTCTTTCTTATTTATGTTGAAATCCTCTTGAAAAGGAATATTTTTTATTCAGTAAGTAGAACCTGGGGAAAATAGTTAATTTTAGAAGTTCCACTATTATTATTATTTTTCCAAACAGACATAGTAAACTATTGAATATCGTTTTGGAAATAAGTCAAGATTTATCAGATTTCAATAAAATGTGAGCTGCCTTGGATAAACAGTTTTAAGTTAAAATAAGCTATTTTTGAAGGGGACAAAATTCAGTTCACCAGAGATACCTATTAAGAAACCACAGAGGGGGAAATATATTCATTTCCCAGCTGAAAAATCACGTGGTCTGTCTCTGACAACATTTAGGACTGACTATGGTTCATGTTACGTTTCAAGCAGGGAGGTAACAATGATTTCTGCGATGAGGCATTACTGTGGTCTGTGACTAGATCACTTAGAAGGGGCCCATTGGTAAAAGAAAATGAATGAAAGAGTTGTAAATGACTGACCTCTAGTGTTTCGTAAATGATGTCGGGAGAAAGAGCAAGGTGTTATTTCTGCAAAGGTGAAACAATTTTGAGGGAAATCAGCACATTTTCTTCTAATAAGTACCAAACACCCAAAGAGTGTGGGAGGAGAAGGTTTGCCCAGGATCTGAGCTCATAAATCAACACTCACATCTAGCTCAGAGTGGAGGCGGGGGTGGGGGGGACTCATCTCCACAGTACAGAAGAACACGGTTTGCCTGTTGGTGTGAGCTCTGTTAGTTCTCCTGTGCAGAGAAATTCTTGATGTTCTCCATTATTGAATATTTTTCCTGAGGGAGTTAACTACAGGGCCAGATGTGGGCAGTCTATTGTGTTCTCTTGAATCGAATTTTCCCAAGAGGAAATGGTCAATGTGTGTTTGTCTTTGCGGTAAAGACTGAGATGGTTTAGAGACAGTGGAGATCCGGGTGGGAAGGGACACACACAGAAAGGCACTGCCACCTCCCACTGTGACAGGAGGAGGCCGAGAAGATTTCCATCCAGGAATGCTGGCGATTGTGTTCACTTTTTACCTAGACAGTAAATACTCACAGCTCCCCTTTTCTAGAACAACTCAAATGTCTTATTGTTCTCACATTGTTTGCTCCCTCATCAAACAGGAAACTGTCAATACCCATGAATAGGTTTGCATTTGGAAAACTGCTTGGATTTGAATAGAAAAATAGAAAATATGTTCCTGCACATCTCATTTACAGCTCTCTCCATGATAAATTGGATTTATTTCTATCTCTTTGGAATATGTTTGTCAGCGCCAGCATCTAAAATTAAAATGGTCTGCGGATTTTTAAATCAATGCGGTTTCTAAAGGAAGTTTTTTTTTTATATTCACAGTAAAAAAAAAAATCTATGTATCTATATACATATATAAAGGAATGTTTATTTTCTTTTCTTCTCCCTTCCCAGGCAAAATATAAAGGCACCATTAAGGCAGATCTTTCCAACTCTCTCTATAAGCGAATGCCAGCCACGATCGACAGTGTTTTTGCGAGAGAAGTTACACAGCTTCAGAGTGAGGTGTGGTTCCCCAAATTGTTATATAGATGAACCATATAACCTGATATATGGTGTTTATTATTTTAATAAAATATTTTGTAATCTAAAGTAATTAAATTCCGAGTGAAAGTTGGATAACGTGCTGTTGTTGCCGGTGAAATCTCAGAAAATGAAACAGACATGCAATTTTATGTCGATTGCTTTATGCTGTTTTTCATTCAGTGCTATTTATAGAGCAAATGTTAATCTTATTAGATAGCTTATATAGGTGAAATTCTTATGGTAAATATTAAACTATCCCCTGATTGAACACAGGATCCCTAAGTGGGGAACATTTTGATGGCTCGTTAAACGTCACATAAGGACATAATGATTGATTCGGGATCCACACGCATGTGCTCCGTCAGATTGGTGGATCCCGAACATCCCATCCCCAGTCTGTGGACTGTGTTTTTCATGTAGAATAGCTCAGGCTACCAACAAGGACCTCTGTCAGGTCCAAGTGGCTATTTCGGGATGAACTTCAGAACTGTCCTCACGTAAACTCATTTTGAATCCAGAAATATTTGGGGTAATCTTCTCTTTTCAACACATCACCATGTGAGGGGTTCTTAACACATTTAATCTATTGGATTTCTTCAATGGAATTTCAGAATAGGCTACTTCCCCTCTTACTGCCTCATTTTTGTATTTTATTCACAGTACAATCTTTTTTGTTGTTGTTATTTTGTTTATCTGTTACTTGGCCCTCTCAGCTACATAAGAGCAAGGACATCTATTCTTTTCCCTGTTCCACTCCTGTACTTAACAGCAGTCTCTGGAGCACAGAGAGTGTTCAATAAATACCCACAAAATGGACTTTAGTTGACTATATTGGTTTCCTTTTTGAGGGGATGCCTCCTTTTACAAAGTTTATATTCTTCATGCCACGTTTTCGGTTAATAATAAAAGTAAACACACAGCCTACTATGTGTCAGATGCCGTTCTGTGTACTTCACATATCTTTATGTTACTTAATCCTCCTGGCAACCCCATGAGGTATCCACATTTTAGAAATGTAGGACAGAAGCACAGAGAGGTTAAGTAACTCGTCCAAGGTGGCACAGACAGGACACAGCAGAGCCAGCCCATAAACATGAGTAGCCTGGCTCCATAATCTGAGTTTTTTTAAATTTCAGATGAATATAAAGGTATACGATTAGGTTACATTGTTTGCCTTTGTTAGGTAAAGCCCAAATTGCAGTTGGGCCCTTCACCCAGGAGTGGTGCCCTGTACCCCTACACATAGTGAGTTCTTAATCACACACTACCCCATCGCTTTCCTACCACCTCCACCCTTTTCTTATTAAACAATTTACTTCTTCTCTAGGAATCTTGTTACTTTTAAGTAGAAGATACCTAGATGATTTTTCAATAGTCTGAAAATAGATTACTCTTGAGAAATACTGAGCACAATTATCCTTTGCAAAACATCTTTAAGTTCTTCCTTATTACAGATTTTAAACGTCCACTGTGTAGCCAACTTGGCAGGAGGCTAATCTCTGTTATGCAACATGAGGCTAAAAATATATGATGGCGAGGTTCTGCATGGCTGACCGTGACTAATATGCCCTTTATTTTTTTCTGCCAACATCTGGTCACCTAACCACTTGCTGATAATATAGGCTACTTTAAAAGGCAGATAATTACAGCATAGCACTTGATATGTGACAAGCAACAAACAGTTATGCAATGAAGGACAAAGAACAAAATCAATTCTTATTTTTATACTTAGGAAGGGGACATTTTCAGATATTTGCATCCTTATTTCTTTGGAAGGACACAACTTTTATCACCTGTTTGTAGAGTGTAAGGACCTATACATGAGCGTAGAATTGAACATGAAGGATAATCCAGGTTGTGTATTTTGGAATCTGTCATTTGTATTTGTCAGAGGACGTTATCGCTTACATTGTTAGCAGTGTTATTCTGTATTAGAATAGACACCACCAAGAGAGTTAGGCAGGCACGCTTAATTAGCAGTGTTTCCCACTGTCGTAATTAGTCACTGTACTTGCATACATCACTTTATTATTGTTAGTGATTCTCAGAGTTAACTTGCTAATAAGGGAGGCAAGAAAGTAGAACTACTGAACAGTATGTGTGATGCATAAATAGCTAACCTTCCTCTGTGTTCAAATAGTATCAGAAGCATTGTATACTTAGAGTATGAAATGAAGTCTGGAATTAAATATTCTGGGTTCTAATGAAATGTCTCCTGTGCTTTTCACAAACTATTAAAGCAAACTATTGTCTTCAAATCAATTTACAAACATTCTCAGATGCTTAAATTCAATCTGAAGTGGTAAAGTTAGCCGGATTAATAATTTCTTGTAGAAAATAACTGAAAGGAAGAAATTCCTGAATCAAGGAGAGAGAGAGAGAGAGAGGGGTGGACTTTTTAAGGAGGCTGTATTATTATCTATTCTCTATTAACAATTTCATAAACAAAGATCATAAAGAAAGTTTCTGAAAGTGGAGCAGATTATGCCATGAAGTGATGAAATCTTTATTAGGGCTATGTCAGGATACGGCTAATTGATCCCTGATCACAGAAAAAATTTGGGCTTCTCAGGCATCTGAGCCAAAGAAGTTTATGAGAGCCTGTGTTTCATCACCATAGGATCCTGATATAGGACGTCAGAGATGACTTTTTTTTTAGAGACAGAGTCTCACTGTGTTGCCCTTGGTAGACTGCCATGGCGTCACAGCTCACAGCAACCTCTAGCTCTTGGGCTTAGGCAATTCTCTTGCCTCAGTCTCCCGAGTAGTTGGGACTACAGGCACCTGCCACAATGCCCAGCTACTTTTTTTGTTGTTGCAGTTTGGCTGGGGCTGAATTTGAACCCGTCACCCTCGGGATATGGGGCCAGCACCCTACTCACTGAGCCACATGCGCTGCCCCAGAGGCGACTTCTATATGGGATTAAAAGCCCATTTAACTATGTAATACTTATAAAATATACTGTTACTTAAACATGTGCATCTTATGGATGTGTACACATATGTGAGATATATGGCTCAGTGAGTAGGCCGCCGGCCCCCTATACCAAGGGTGGCAGGTTCAAATCCGGTCCCGGCCAAACTGCAACAAAAAAGTAGCTGCGCGTTGTGGCAGGCACCTGTAGTCCCAGCTACTTGGGAGGCTGAGGCAAGAGAATTGCCTAAGCCCAGGAGTTGGAGGTTGCTGTGAGCTGTGTGATGCCACAGCACTCAGTACTGAGGGCGATAAAATGAGACTCTGTCTCTACCAAAAAAAAAAATATATATGCTATAAGATCATGGATGTAAGTTAAATGGATATGTTACTCATTATAAACTTGTTTATATATAAAGTATATAAGACTATTGTAGGTGGTGCCGGTGGCTCAAAGGAGTAAGGTGCTGCCTCATATGCCGGAGGTGGTGGGTTCAAACCCAGCCCTGGCCAAAAACCACAAGAAAAAAAAAAAGACTATTACAGGTGCACTCCCCTTTCCAGGTGTCTGATACCTGTCTTAGTTCTCAAAGTATGAAGAAAACAGTATTATCAGTGATTTTTCAACTGGTGTGCCATATGAGGATCTTAGGGGTATTGTGAACATCTTTAAAGATCACTAATTAAATTATTTTTGAAAGATTTTCAAAGCACAGTAAATATAATTTTTTTTACTTTTTTTGGGTCAACCTGATATAAGTGTGCTGTGGAAGTTTAACTATAGGTTTACGTGTGCCGTGAAATGAAAAAGAAGGGAAGGCACTAATCTAGGGCCATACCCCATGATAATGACAAATGGTCAGAAACCAAACTTACCAGGACATTTATTAACACGACACAACTTTCCATTAGCTGTTTTAAGGAAGAAAATTAATATGATAAATTAAAGTTCAGCTGCTTCAAATGTGATGTAATCTTAATTCTAAAGTGGTACTTAGTGGCAGCTATAAACGAAATGACTATTTTAATGCCGCGAGTAGAAAATGACATAGCCTTTTTAAAGAAGCAGTGCTTTTTAAATTGTGCTTGATGACTGACCATTTCTACAATAACCCACAAAACGATCAGCGGCCTTGGTTAGGTTTACAAAGTCCCAAGTACGAGAGTAAGGCATAAAATACAAAATAAATACGCATCCTTCAAAAAGGAGGCAGGCATTCGATAACTCTTTTTATTTAAGAAGAAGGAATAAATCTCACAGAAGTTTTTGCTTGATGCTGTAGAGTTGGTCACCCACTAAAGCCCCCCTTCCTCTACTTTAAAGTTATAACATGGAATGTAATGGAGCCGATATAATGCCCTCAGCCCGAATGGAGGTTCTTCAAGGGTTTCCTATTTAACATAATTAATTGGTGAACATTTAAAGACGTGTTCATCAGAATTAGATCTCTTGAAGGATTAAATGATAGGTGCTAACAAGATGAATAATACCTGGAATAAGGTGAGGGACTGCATGTGAGTGCTGGTAAGCCATGAAACCCACAAGATTGGGTGCAGGAACGTGGCTGGAATAAGACTATAGGGTACCAGGGAACAGAAATGTCAACATAACCATCAAAAGGAAAATGTTGTGACCTCTAGATGTAGTAATGACATTTAGCACATGGGAGATGATGACCTGGATTAAATGAAACAATTCTAATTAAGAGTGGTCAGACCATGGGTACCTTGAGCAAGAGGTGGATAACTTGGGATTTGGGCTGAAGAGGGCGTCAAGGGTGTTCAGAACTTGACCTTGAGCTATGTTGGCAGTCTGGAGGAATAGAGGTCCCTGGTGCCTGCCTTACATACTGGAGAGTAGGTTCTGTCTTGTGCAATAGACTTTTCCATATGGCCACATAGCTATAGCTCTGGAGAGATAAATTGGGGTTTCATTAAAGGCAGAACTTTAGGTTTGATCGCACCACCTCCGGAGTAGGCTGGCACCCTACTCCTTTGAGCCACAGGTGCCGCCCTTGGTAGAATTTTTTAAAAGACTAAGTGGGGAGCCAGAGAGGGGATTTGACCATTGATAGCAGTACTAGATGACTTTTTTGGATGGTAGGATTCAGTAATTTTGTTTGTAAAAATTAGTTTATAGTAATCCCTATAATCCTTGATGTATGTATATTATCTAAGTTAAATAGGTGGTCGCTTATGTTTATAAATTGCCTATGAGGAGTTTAAACTCGTGAGAATGTTTTATAAATTCATTTATTCATCCACTAAACATTTATTGCTGATACTAAAAGATACGTAAGATAGTCATAGCTCTCAGGGAGTTCATATGGTAAAAACTTTTTCCTTAAGTTTAACTATATTCCTTTTTTCATTGAAAACTAGACCTTTTGTCCTTGGTGGAGACTAGTCCAATTTTCCTTTTTAAGTTGCTTTTTTCCTTGTGTGTGGAGCAATTCCGACTCTATGTAGCCTCCTTTCTGTATTCAACTTTTCATATATTTTCAAGATTAATCCTGCCTTTCTTCATTCATTATAGTTTTATTCTCATTCATTCATGGAGCAAATATTCAGTGATGCTAAGTTTGTAGGTTCTGAGGATTCAGTGAACTGGACAGTCATCGTCTAGTCAGGGAGGACAGATGATAAGGAATTCCACAAAAACTCAACAAAGTAACTAAACACTGTGAAGGAGATAAAGAAGATAGTGGTATAAACTTGAGGATAAGGGGATAATTTGGTGGCTGTCTTTAGTGTCCAACTTTGTGGCTGAGTTTGGTTTCATCTACACATTTTAATACTTCTAAGGTATCTTATGACCCCCTGTCTGTCCAGCAGGGAGCACTTGTACCATGGAGGTGACAGATAGTATTGGTCTAATGTTCATTTTGCGAATGGAGAGCAAGGCTTGACGTATCTGGGAATTTTGCCCACGTGTTATATTTTCCCCAAAGATTTGTGCATTTAAACCTTATCTTATAGCCATGTCTATATAAAATAAGACCCATTCATTTAAAAACAAACAAGTAATTTTTAAATGGTCTATAACACCCCCCCTCCCACTTAATCAATTGTTTTCCCAAGATTTAAACCTTGACCATCTATAACCCTAAAAGCTCTTGGATTTGCACAATTTCCCTCTGTACCTGAGGTTTAACTTAGATGAATAGAAGTGCGGATTTCATCTTTGGTCAAGGATATTTTGAAATAAACACCAAAGAATAAGAATTAGGAATCTAAACAGAAGCGCCAGGATGAAAGCGTTGTTGATATTATCTTGTTACAGAGGGAGGCTTAGACAAATGTAATTCTCAGCAGTGGTATTTAAATGTATAAAGCCTTCGTGAAACACTGAAATGTAGCAGGTGAGATTTTATACAGCTCTAAATGGAACTAACAATTATTCGTGTTTTCGTAAGGTTGCCTATAAGCAGAAGCACGGTGCCTCCAGAGGATTCTCGGATTACGCCCACATGAAGGAGCCCCCTGAGGTCAGACACGCCATGGAGGTCAATCAGCACCAGAGTAACGTAAGGGTCTTCCTCATGATTTTCTAGAAAACTGTAGTTAACCCACATCAGCGTTCGTGATTACCTTGATGAAACATCCGTATTACAGCGCCCCTGTTCAAAAAGAACTGGAACATTTCTCAGAGGTGCATCTGAATTGCTCTCTGGACAGTCACGAGCACTCTGCAGAAAATGTTTACATCATCAGGCTCTTTCAGACGTCGGGAGTTCTGCTCTGTACAACTCAAATATGGATCCTTTAGACCTAATGGGCTATTAGCATTTCCAGACGTTCCTTGATTTTATTGACTGAAAAAAAGTCCCAAAATCTGTAAATTTACAAAGGAGACCTTATTCCTTGTAACAGGTTATAGCCAGCTTCCCCACAAGCTGGGAACCAAGTCAGACATTTCTGGGGGGTGCGGGGGAGAGGACAGGATTTTACACTGAATGCATTGGTCAAGTGTACATATTCAACAGCTTACAGGAGGAGCTATGAATATTTATGAAGGAGACCCACACACATGTGTATTAGGTTTGCGTGTGTGTAATGATCACTTTGGGGTGGAGGCTGAACACTGAAATGCATTATAATTAGTGTATGTAAAACTCACCATATGTCAGAAGGTGAGCTGTCAAGCACGGGTCTGTGAACCACACGTCCTCAGGAGACTGGCCAGAACCTGTCTACGGCCAGCAGTGTGTATCACAAAGAAACTCTTTGTGATCCAAACCTATCATGTTGGAACCATAAAAATAGGAGGATGCTGGGGGTGGGACAAAGGTAGCCAAGAAGTCTACTGGCCTTCTGTTCTTATCCCATCAGCTTTTTATAAAATCTAGTAATGATGAGTAAGGGGACAGAGGGGAGGTAGGAGCAAATGAATTATGGACAGCCTCTGTCCTGTCATGGCTGGGAAATTAAAACTCGGGGCGGGGGGGTATTTTAGCCCAAAGCGGATCCTTTAGTCTGTTGGAGGGAATGAGGGTAGGACTTTTATCTCAACCCTTCGGTTGATGCCTAAGCTCATTCTAACCTAGAATCACAGAACTGAAGTAAAGATCATCAGAAATGAGTATCCCGTGGAGCGATCATCCGTGAACACTAGCTAGGTGGTGCCCTAGTAATTCTTCTGGAATGCCGTGGGGAGCAAACTCTCCAACTTCAGTCCCATGGGGAATATGAAAGCAATAGGTTGGCTTAGACAGAAGCCCAGACAGAGGAAGTTATCCTGGAGAAAACACATTTCTTCTTTGGTGATTAAGTTATCAGGTACCTGGAGCCTTTCATGCATTTGCTCAATTACCATCAACATCCTGGTAGCCTAGAAGAGGAATTTCTTCTTAAAATAGTGGGGGAAGCGTGCGTGTCACCTCATCATGATTTCTCTGTTCTCCAAAAGGATCGTGTGAACTGCCGGGTTCTTTCAGGGTTAGAATCAGTGAATGACAGTGTTTGTCCTAGTTGAGTCCAGAAACTCCCTCTCCTGGGGAAGCGCCTGGAGCTCCTTTGTCATTCCCAGTGTCCAGGCCACCACTGGACAGCACTGCTTGCTCTGTGCCTCAGAGCCTCCTTGAGCAGAGTGTCTCTGCCGGATGGCGACAGATATTTGATACTAAATTATTATCGGTCAGTGTTTTAAGTAAAAACGAATGAGGTTTTACGTTTTAACTCGTGTATACACAGTACTGAAGCCCTTTTCCAAGATGGTTTAAGATTACTCGGAGACGGAGCCGCTACATCTCTGTAATTATTTTAAGGGTTGTTTTAAGGGGATGCTGTTTGCTTACAGAATGACTGTAATAGTCATAATAACTGCCACTTACACAGAGCACATGCCACTTAGCATGCATCAGGAGCAGGGCCAAGACTTTGATCATTCCCAATTCTCACAAAAACCCTGTGCTGATTCCCATTTTGTAGACGAGGAAAATAAGATGAAGGAATCGGACTCCCAAGTCTGCCCTTTCTGGTATGCCTTGTGGCATCCCTCATAAAGAGGCGGCGAATCAAGATTTTCAATGAAATTTTAAAAAATGAGGAGCAAAATAGGTTATCTTCAGAATTCAGATGCACTGCAGGAAAGAATAACCAAGAAACCCCAAGCTCCCACTATTTTGATGCTGAAGATACTCTGAATTCACACAAAAGTCTGCGGCGTGGAAGGCTGTCTGGCAGTCTGGAATGGGGGCTGGTGTTACACAGATCCCAGGGAGGCTCCGTCTAACTCTATAATTCAATGAAATTCAAATACAGAAGTTCCTTATCATAGAACTGGGCTTATTATTTTAACTCTGCCTTTTCTTGTAAAAGGTCTTTGATTGAGGGATTGAGGGAATAGAATATAAAGCCCTTTTCTCCTTCCTTCAATACTGTGTACTTATGGGAGAGAGATGTGTTTACTTATACCCCTCAGCCGACTCGGCTCAACCTTTACATGCAAAGTTTGTACATATAATAGGATTTGGAAAGTGTTTAAGACTATTTACTCAGATTTAAAGTGAGAATGATATTTGTATTCTACCTGTGAAGTAGTTGATATTCCTCTAGAGCCAAGCAACTTAGAATAATACATTTGTTGTCCCTACAATATGAAATTTAAACATGGTTTTTGAGAGCCACAAGGAAAACTGGCACCTCTTTTTAGTTGAGGGGGTGAATTGACAGTATCTATGTAAAAGACAGTCTCCTACAAATCTGTCTCTCATAAAACTTCATCCAGTGAAACACTGCAGAGAATTTACTAGTAGAATTACCCTTTTATAATGTGAACCATCACTCGACACTGGGGCGATAAATGACTTAATTGAACCTAAACTATAAATGTGTCATCACTAATGAATCCCATTTACCTCAAAGCAAGGAAAGTCCGCATCTTTGCTTACCATTTCTTTCCACCCCAATCAAGTCAGCTTTCTAATATTTGTTAGAGAACCAAGATTTATTTTCTTTACACCTTCAGCGATGGGATTTAACAGAAGAAGATGAGAGGAGAGAATTCTTTGTGACTGTCCAGCTGAATTCTCACCTTTGCATAACAGATCTCTACGGGGAAGAGTATTCTGCAGGCGTTAGTCTTTTGGGTCACCCCAAATTTCATGAGCCTCAAAAAGGAAAAATAAATGTTTCTCAGAATATCTTCCACCGTAGCATGCACGACGAAAGAAGTTTGGAGTCAGATCATGGCTGAGGTTCTTGCTTTGCCGCACGTTGCCTGGATGACCTGCCTGATATCTCTAGACCTCAGTTTTCTCAACTGTAAAATGGGACAATACTATCTACCTTGTAGGATTATCACAAGTATTAAGTGAGATAATATATTTAAAGGGCTCTGTGGAAGACGACCGCCATAAAATGTTAGCCCTACTTGGTCCTCCTTCAGTTTTTAAAGGGTGACTTGAGAGTTTGGTGTGAAATCGTAGCTAATCTGAAACAATTAAAAGAAGTCTAATTTATAAAAGGCCAAATCAGTATGAAATGGTTAGGTCAGAAGGACATAGTCAAAACTTTCCTGAACCTATCTTGTTCATACTATAATAAAAAAAAATGATTAAAACCAGACAAAACCTAAATCCTTCATTTGTATCTTTAGGGACGCACCTCTGCCAAATTTTTCTAATGTAATGAAACTGGAGCTATTCTCTCCTATGACTTTCCCCTACAGATGGGCTTATAATGAAAACCCCAGTTACATTATTAATTCTCATCCATCTTAGACGTGGAGCCCAATAGTTCTGAAGTAGGTTAAACCCATTTTAAACTGCCATTTTACATTCCATAAGTAATGTGTCCGCACAGGCTTGTGATGAAGTTGGAGTGGCAAACTTTTCCAAAACGCCGTCTTGGTAATCAATTCAATGTGTATTAATAAGTATTCAGCATGGGAAACAGGAGACGTAATGTTCTTTTCAAGAATGATGTATGTACGTTCTTCAAATTAATAAAAACTTATCAGTAGACAAAATTTCTGTTCCATCAGAAAGTAAAAAAGCTTAAAGATAAATCAGTAAAATGATGCTGGGAAAATAACCAGGGTTCTCTGTGGTTCCTCGATGTGGGTTATAACAACGGTGCTTCAGGGCTTAGGATTAAAAATACGTTAAGGTTTTGTTCCTATCTAGGACCCCGTAGTAGTGCTTACTCTGCCTTCTCTGTAAGATGGCGGGGGTAACAAAATGAAGTCATGAATAAGAAAACTTTTATGAACCCTAAAATGATTTATAAACAAGGATCACGATCACAATGATAAACCATTCTGACGTGATATTTTACTCCACCTTTTAGAAGATTGAAAACTTTCCTGTCTTCTGAATAGTATCAGATGCTACCTTTACTTATAATGAAAAGGCTTATGTTTTATTGTAGAAAAATAATATTTACAATTTAATAACTCAGTATGTTTTTATGTACAGCATTCCCAGACGAAGAGAACTATCCTGAAAGATAGAATTCCCAGGCCACGTGCCCCTTTGATGTTACCTGGAAGGCTCTTCTAATGAGAAACTTTACAACGCTGAACATTTCCTTGGGATTGAGCCAATGCGCTAAGATTATAATTACGTACAGGTTATATTACTGGCTCTTGTTCCATAAACTTCAAGGGTTAGTCTAGTTTTTTTCACCCCAAGAATCACGCTAACCCTCAGCTAAGTAGCAAAGGGGGTGAAGAGTTCTGGTCAGTTGGATTTGCTGTCTGTAAGGTCTGCTGCCTCAGGCTACCTGCAGCCCCCCACAGCCGTCTGTCTGTCTGTCTGTGGCTTGCTTCCCAGCTGCCATTCCTGAGCTCAAGCTTCTCATCTCCAAGTACGTGACTTTCACTTTAAGGACAGTCTGGGGAGGCTTTGCTTTTCTCTAGTTTTTTAACTCACCTACCGAGGAGTCTTAAATTACTGTGTACAAATGTAAAAGGCTCACTGGGTGGCCACTGTGATTCCTTTCACTGTACACATGCTTCTGGCTATACTTTCAGAATAAAGACATCCATTTCACTTCTTTTACATGAGTTCCTCTTACTGGCCAAGTTTAATCCAGAGCTATGGTAGGAAGGGATTCTGGAGGCTGTGGTTCAAGCCTTAGAAGGCAGCATTGATGGAGCCCAGTTGTGTGCAGACAGTTTGCACCATAGGGATGGGGTGAGGATTTTATGAACTGATGTACGTGGAGGATGGCGTGGCACAGTGGACACTCTGTGCAAACACAGGAAACGTGCAAAATCCACAGCTCTTATGAAACCAGAGTCGAAAGATTATAAGGAGAGAACAAGCTGAGGTGAAAGTATGAGCTGAAGGTGGAAAGGAACGTGGGGAGATAAGGAAGAAACTCAAAGACATATTTTGATGGAATTAAAATCTTCATTGAGAGCAATGAAGAAAAGATTTGACACTGTGGAAAATCATGAAATGGAGGCCACAGTATTCAGAACACTTCAGCAATATATGTAATGCAAGTTCAAGTGAAAAATGAGAATTTATTAGTTTACACAATTGGAAAATTCAAGTTATCATCAGGCATAACTGGACCGAGAGGCTTCCCAGTGTTACCAGGACTCTCCCTCTGTCCCCTTCTCGGGGACACTTCTACACAGACTCTGTCTATGTGAACGTGAGTCAGCAACTTACGCTTCCAAACTTACATCAACCTGATAGCAGCTGAACCTGGAGAGGAGAACGGCTCTTTCTCCTCCAGCCTCAGATCCTCCACCGACTCTGGCCTTGTCTGGTTGATGCGTCTGCCCTTTCATTAACGGGGTGTCTGATTGGACAGCCTGAGTCACATGGCCGCTCCTGTTGCCAGAAGGTGGGCTCTCACCCTGCCAAATCCCACTAGTGAGGAGGGAGCAGTTTCCAAATTAAAAAAAAAAAGGATAGAAAAAAAATCAATATGTGTCACCTACAAAGGGACTATTTAGGAACATGACCCAGGTTCTTACTTACATGGAAAACAGCAAAGAAATGAAGTTTAGTGAAATAAAGACAAGGAACTGATCAAACAGGCAAGGTTATTTCCAGGTAAAACTGTTAAAAACTCAAGTAGATCATCTTGAGTACAAGATAAATGTCTAAAATTTATCTTGATCACTGACGGTCATGTCAGAATTATTTTTCCAGTGCAAGACCCATAGAACAAAATGATGAAACTTCACTGAAGGGTACAATAGATTGAATGAAAGAGGACTAGATCATCTTCTAGGAGAAGGTTTCATTTGTTCCTAAGTCATTTTATTCATTTCCTTTGCAGAATTTATTGAAATTATTCTTTTTCTAAGAATAAACAGTTGAAAATTAAGAAATGGATGAGTTTCTTAACTTGTCCAAGTTGGGAATGGATAAGTAGTAGGGGAACTTGGTTTAATGGATATTAGGATCAAGCACTTCCATGGAGTCATATATTTAAGCGATGTGTGAGTGGGGCAGTAATGGTAAGTGCTTTATATAGGACATAATGTCTAAAACGGACATTATTATTGATATTACTATTTCCTCTTCCTTCTCCTCTTCCTCTTACCTTGTCTTCTTTTCCTCTTCCTCCTCCTGTCCTTCCTCTTTTTTCTCTGCTATGCTCTGAGAACAGTAGGAATAAAACATTGGAGAAAATAACCTATGATCAATCTTTGACCTTCAAGCTCGCTCTCATCCTGGGTAGATGATTTTCCAGAAATCTCTTCCTTTCTTCTTCTTCTTCAAAATAATGTTGTACAGAATCCCATGTTGTCGTGAGAAGACTGAAGAATGGAGGCCAATCTCTTGTTCCCAGGTGGTTGGCATTTAGAGATGGAATCTAGGAAACAGAAAAAAAAATTCAGGGGGTGCCAAGAAAATGGATACAAATTTTAAGAAAGGAAAAAAGAAAGTGTTAAAGTTGTAATACTCAATAAATTACTCAACAAAAGATGAATACAAGTCACCTTGAGCACCTCTTGTAATTGCAGAAATCAGATGTGACTTGAGTATTATAAATTTAAAATAGTTTTCTTCCTCTCTTAAACTGTATGTCCATTTTTTTTGGCACCCTCTGTGTGTGTCTGTACTTTGTCTTCCAAGCGTCTCCTTGAATGTGTAACATTTTTGATTCCTCCGGGGCAGACATGGATTGGGAAATGTCAGATGAGATGGCCTCACACCCAGGAACCAGTTAGTTGTAAGAAGATGAGTCATCTGCTCAGGAGGCCGTGTTACCACCTGTGTTCAGACATCTTGGCAGACGGTGGAATCGAGAGCTTGCTGCTCTTGAATGTCCCCCAGCACAAGCCCGCTCTCCTGTGACATGTTCCCCAGGAGCGACATGCTGGAGGATGTGACTGGGCATCAGGCTCTTGTGCTTTTCTCCTGCGTGGCTTCGTTGGGTCCTCTTGTTTGAATTTGCAGCTCATGTCAATCTTAATATTTGTTTTGAGTCACATATGCTGGCCTCTAATTTGCAATTTACATGGATGATGGGGCCCTATTCAAAGCCCTGCTCCTGCTGCCTTTGTGCTGTTCACCTCTCTTCACGCAGTCATTAGACTGAACAGCATATAATTAGGTAACCCATGGAAAGCGTGGATTTCTGAAAGGTTGCCGTTCTTTTCAGAAAGTAAGGGTTTCCATGTTATACCCTCATTCTTTCCTAAACAAAAAGACATTTCCCCCCTGTCGTTTTCCTATGAATGTAGTAACTTAGAAACAGTTAGTCCTGTAGGTGGGTAATAATTTTGGTTTGTTTTCACCTGAGAGCCAGTTTTTGTTTACACAGCTTGTATTTAACTCAGCGTAGGCTGAGGTTGATTCGCTATCATTTGCTATCATGAGTGTGTTGCTTTTGGAAGCCTGCATTGAAATTGGCCTGCATTAAAAATCCGCACAGAATGGAAATCCACCCAACAAAATAACTCGGCGTCCAGCTTCTTTTGATGGTTCTTTGACTACCTGGATGCATTAAGCCTACCTGAAATGACTCATTAAGGTAGACCATGAAAGTATAAGTAGGGAAGAAAACAGATGTTCTTGCTGAAATTATAGTAATTGTGGTTAAGCTGTGTTCACTTGTCAGATTCATGATCATAAATTTAGTTGAAAAAATAGTCATGGGGATGAGGCAGGTATAAGCTCACAAAGAATCAATAGAAGTGTCTTTAAATCTTTCATTGAAATTATATAATGCAGAGAAGTCTCTTGAAGAATTAATGCATCATCATTTCTTACACCTGATATTATTTTTGAAGGAACTAAGAAAAGTGTAAATTTTTTAGTTCTGCAAAGTAGAAAGGACAATGATAAGGTACGTCAGTAGGACCCAGAACACTGGTTCGTAGCAGTTCACTGGGGAATTCATTAAAATCAGACTCTTAGGCCCCACGTGCCAAAATCCTGTTACAGAGGAGTGTGGATGGACCTCAGGAATCTGAATTTCTAAGAAGTACCCCCAGAGGATACAATTGGAGGAAAGTTTGCAGGGGACATTAGAAATACTTGTGTATAAGATGTAATTATTGTAACCGTGCATTTTGTACAGATGCCCAGCCGTATATTTCTGTATTCTACCTCTTTATACTCTGAAAAAATGAAGTTGAGTTTTAAAAATGCCCATCCTTACACACCTTGCATTATGAATTTAGTAGTCGGTCCCTGGGGTATTGCCAGGTAGAACCTGGCAATAGACAAATACTGCTTCAGCTCATGGCAAATCTCAAGAAACAGCCAAGCAGAAGGACTGGTGAGACGTTGACCATGGGACGTTATACGGGTTCAATTCTGGCCTCTCTTCCCACTTGTCAGTTGAGTTAACCTAAGTGACTAACGGAACCTAAAATACATTTGGCAAATGTATCTCTACTTGTCATACTTTAAATGTTTACTTTCCATGGTTTGACTCACGCCTAATACACATTCAGTGGTAGAATATTCCTTAATGTAGTAGTTTTTACTTTGGGAGTATCAAGTCCTTGCAGTGATATTTATTAGGTGGTAGAACTAATGGTGTCCAAGACTAAGTCTCCTTGTGCTAGAACTTGAAAAGTCCTGAACTTGAAGGGTGTCATTGAAAGGGCAAAAGCTGGAGAATTACAGAGCTGCATCACCCTCTCCCCAAGGGAAGTGATTTTCAGTGTTGTGCTGAGCCTTATCTTGAACCCAGGGGGAGTTGAGACTCCGTGATGGGCAAGGTGAGGTCTGTATGTAAATATAAACATATATACTTTGACAAAAGACCTGCTAATGAAGTGTAAAAAATCCTTACAGATTGGTTCTGTGCTTCATTCTTTGGCTTATATTTTTTCGGTAGTACAGATTCAGTTTGAACATATTAATATCAGTGAGACCTATGTATAAAATAAACAGTTAATGTGCAGGTATCTATGCAAATGAATGCTGTGCCAAAAAAACAAAACAAAAACCCCCCAACAAACGTGAGGTCAGTAGACTCTCTTAGCAAGGATAAATAACGTTAGGGGCACGAAGGCTAGTTAGCCATATTAAGTCACTAATTTGTTTTTTCTCTTTTTCAACCCAAACAATCTCTGTTAAGATTTCTTATAGAAAAGATGTGCAGGACGTCCACACGTACAGTGCGGAGCTCGGCAGACCGGATATCAAGATGGCAACTCAGAACTCCAAGATCATAAGCAATGTAATTTCTCTTTCTTAATCTTAAGCAGAAATGATTTCATTTTTTTTTTTTTAAATTTCAGATTAAAATGAGGGTACAAATGATTAGGTGACAGTGTTTGCATTTGTTAGGTAAGGTCCCTGTTGTAGTTGTGTCCTGCACCCAGTAGGTCCTTACATCATGTCTATTAGTTGGAAACACATCCTGATTGTTATTTTTGTAGGAGGGAGAGCACAGCTTTGGTAATTGGAGGGTTAATTTAATTAGTGTCACAGTCTGAATTAATGCCATCTCAATTTCCCCTCCTCAGTTATCCCTTTGATTATGTTGATTATTTGGGGATATGCAGAAATGACCCTAACTCAACTTGACGGTAGCTAGTATAACCATACGTTCAGAGAAATAAGTATTATTTTGGAATAAGATCGCATCGGATGCCCCAGCCTAAAAGTCAAGGCAGTTGGCCATCTGGTCCCATGTAAACCTCTCAGTGAGCCCACTGTGCACCATAGACCTTCTTCTGGCCTCATTTCTATTTATTCTGGTAATTGTACAGATTTTCTTCCACCAATGCTTACCCACATGACATGGCTACTTCTTGCTTTCTCTAAGTTGCCCTCCTAGACTACTACCATTTTACTTAAATGTTAAACCCTGGTTAAAAATGATGATTTAACTTGAACCAAGTATGTGCGTCATATAGGCCCAACCCACCTGCCCAAATCATTAATTACTAAATTCCACTGCGTGGCAATGAAACATGGTCAGACCATTTCCTGAAAAATAAACAAAACCACAAAACCTACCTGTATTCATTAGAATGCAGGATCTCCATTATCCAGAGATTTTCTTCCTAATATTTTGTGTCAGTATTTATATGTAAGTACAAAGACGGTGATGAGTGAATAGGAAGCCTCAAAATTAGTAATAATTTTACTACCAAAAGTTGGATTTATTTAAATAACTATGGGATAAAATCAATGCCTTCTTTAGCAATCATTTTAGCGTTCGGTGTATTATAAGGAATTTTTTTTAATGGGTTGAGGATCTATTATATTTGATTTGGCTAATGTCAATGTAATTCTTCTTTGGAAAGTAGAAAAATGTAACAGTCTCCTATTTTTTTTTTTTTTCATTTTAGGCAGAATACAAGAAAGGGCAAGGGATAATGAATAAAGAGCCTGCTGTAATTGGAAGACCCGATTTTGAACATGCTGTGGAAGCTTCTAAACTTTCTAGTCAAGTAAGACTCTCATGATGATTCCACAATGACTTTATTCAGAGATTCTGTTTCTAGAAGCACGGGAAAATGCTTCATTTTAGATCATATCTTAAATTGTAAGAATAAACAGAGATAACGTTTCTGAATCCATTTCAGATGGGATTGTTATAATTACGAATTTCAGTAAAGGGAAAAAAAATATTAGGTCTAATTCTAAGCATAAAACAAAGTTTTCTTTTCTCCAGGGTCAAATCTGAACCTGCTTTAGTTGAGTTTGGCCAGGGGGTCTGCATTTTCTTGGATTTCCAGAAGCCACCAATAGTCTCACTAAATAATTGTATTTTTATCTATACACTTACAATTTTTAACTGAGTAATACATGATTTTCCCAATTTTTGGATACTTGAATCACAAAATTTTAAAAAGATGATGTAAATGAAGAAAAATTTGAAATCTGATGAAGAAAATTTTGAAATCTATTGAAGAACATAAAGTAAGATCATAAAAAGTATGAAGACATACCATGTTTTCGGCTGAAACTACCAATAGATATCAATTTCTTCTCCCATAATTATCATATACTATGTAAATGCTGTGCTATTTTAATGAGAATCCAACAGGGCTTTTTTTTATATATAAATATAATACTGATGAAATGATCTTATAGTGTGTCTGAGAATAGTCTTTAAAAGTATGAAAATCAAGACCAATAAAAGGGAATGTAAGTTACAAGTTATCACAAAATACTAGAAAACCACTGGAATTAATCAATATAGGATTAGTATAGCCAGAGATAATATAATAAGTAGGATAGAACAGGAGGTCCTGAAATAGATTCTAATAAGTATAAGGATTTAATATATGGTAAAAGCATTGATTCAAGTCAGTGGGAAAGGTTGGGTTAGTTAATAAACGGTGCTGACAACACAGTCCATCCATCATGGTAAAAGCAAAATTGGACCCAAATCTTAAGCCATGTACAAAAATGAATTCCAGGTGGATTGACGATGTGAACACAAACTGTAAAATTATTTTAAAATCCTAATGGAGCATTCAGGAGACTCTATATACCACCTTGGTATAATGGCCTTGTTCTTAAACAAGACCAGAGATTCAGAAGCTGTAATAGGCAGGCGTAGTGATTATACAAAAACTTTGTAATGGAAAAGGTGACATTTGCCAATCAACAATAATGTTATCATGTAGTAGTTTCTGTCCATTGATAGTGTTTTCCACTTTGAAAACCTCCATTTCTCAAGTTGCAAAAGTCTTCATTAAATTATATTTCAAAATGGAGAGACATAAATGATGAAAGGTATGAAATCTATCTGAAAAACATAAAATAAAGTTTGAAGAGATGAAAAGTTACCACCTTAACTATATTATGCTCTTAACTCGAGAGTGTCAATACTTGATGTCATAACTGTGTTAATTCTTTCAATCTGAGTTTTGAAAACCCCATGCCGTTCCCATCGGAATGGAAACAAAGTTTTAAAAAATTTAAATGAAATTAAATACTTGAAGAAATTAATTAAGATGGAGTTTATACTGAGAAGGGTGTGTCTTTGAATAGTTTTTTTGAAATATATAAAAAGGAAGAGCAGCAGTCTTGATGTATTTGGGAAAGTATTCATGATGCCCATGATGAGAACATTTTAATATCTATAATACACAGAAGTTCCTTAAAATAGAAATAAAAAAAGTCTGACAGTCCCACAGAAAAAGGGACAAATGTGGTAAGTAGACAGTTCACAGGGGTGCAAATGTAAATGGGCAATAAACTAATAAGTTGGTAAAAAGATGCTCAAGCTTCTTAGGAGAAAGAGATTTGCTGGTAAAGTGAAAGCAGAATGTTATTTACGCCCACCGATTGTATGACTTTTAGTGCGGAGGAGAAGGACTTGGATGGTTAGAAAGGTTTTGTGAGGGAGGTAGGCTCGAGCTGAGTTGCATTTAAAGGGAGGAGAAAACTCTGCTCAAGGGAAAGTCCCCAAATGAAGGCTCAGAATGAGAATGTCACAGGACAGGAAGCTCCCCAGAGAGGCTCAGAGTGAGAGGAGGTGGTTGTGAACACACACGGGTGTTTGGGAGTTTAGCTGCTGTGCCATGATGGATGGGTCAGTGTTGGTTTGATTTTGGTGATGGGCTGTTATTTAGCAGAATAGGACTGCTTTGTTGTTTTATAGGTATTTTTCCAATATTTTTATTTTGATGAAATACATATAAAATTTACCATCTTAATTTTTTTTATTCCAGAATATTAGGGGGTACACATGTTTTGTTTATGTGCTTTGTTGTACAGATTGAGTCAGAGTTATAAGTGTGCCCTTGCCCCGGTAGTGTGCAGGGTACCCAGCAGGTGTGAATCTGCCCATCTCCTCCTCTCCTGTTTCCCCCAGCTTGATGTTCCTGGAGATTCACTTCCATATGTGCACTGAAGTTCCGACTGGGTATTGCATCTTAACCATTTTTAAATGTGCTCTCAGTGGTATTAAGTACATTTATAATGTCGTGCCACCATCACCACTGTCTATCTTAAGGACGCCTTTCCTCGTGTAGAAGCAAAATGCTATACTTATTAAATAATAGCTCTCCATTTCCCCCTTTCTGGAATAGTGAATTCTGTAAAAGAAAAGTAATATCAGAATGTAATCATGGGAGCATTTTAGAGTTGAACTCCAAAAATAAAATACCAGAAGTATTTATGGCCATGTTAACTATAGCGCCTTATGTAAGAAATAAATAATCACTGAAAATTTGAAAGAGAAAGTATATATGTCTAGTTATTTTTTCAAACATTGAGGTTAACAAGGAGTCTTTTTTGATCCTTTTTTCAAAGATCACTGAAAATTTTGAGCAAAGAAAGATTGTTAAAAAAAATAACCACTTAAGGAAGGTTAGTGTAGCAACACAGGGCAGGAAAAATCTGGGTTTTGAAAGAGGCAAAAGTCCCAGAGGCCAGCGGGGCGGTGACAGAGGTAAATCACACATGAAGTGATCAGGGCCTGAACAGGTGTACCGGCCACGAGGGTGAAACTGAGCAGAAGGAAGAGCTCCATGTGAGAGGCAGAAAGGAGAGTACATTTATTACCCAAATGTCATCAATCTCATGTCAATTGATTGACAGATTACAAGGTGCTTTTACTTTGTGACTCTGGAGACTACTTTTGCATAAGAGATTGGGTGACACTCTCTTTAAAGATGGGATGTGACATCAAGCTCTTCTTATTCCAGATAATGCTACTGAAGAGGAAGGGGACATGGGTATTGCTTTAGATGTCCAGCGTAGCTACATGACTTCTTGCAACTTCACCCTTTTCTAGGGACAAAGTGTCCCCATCAGTTGCATAGGAGAGGAGAGGTTCTGGAGTAGTGTGCATTGGGCAGTGGTTAAGAAAAGGGGCCTTAGAACAGAACCGTGGCATTAAAATCCCAGTTCTGTTGCTTGCCAGCAGAGTAACCTTAGACAAATTGCTTAATTCTTGTAACTTCAGTTTTCTCATCTATAAAATGGGAATGACAGCAATAGCATCTCCTTCTTAGGGTCGTTTCGAAGGTTAAATGAATTACTATAAGTAAAACACTTAAAAAGGTGCCTGGCCCACAGAAAAAAATGACATGATTCTATAGGAACAATTTTACTGTAGATATTCGTGATAGTTTTCTAGTCTACTTTTCAGATGAATTCATTTACAGAACGAAACAAGAACGGGAAGGCTGGCTCTTAGATTCTGGTTTTAAATTCATTGCATCATAATCCTTTTTGACAGATCCTAGGAGAAAACTTTGATACCCGAGCTTTTATTTTTACATTTCAAATTCAGTCCACAAAAATCCTATCATTTGATCCCCACTTGGGCTTTTAAACAGATTTTTCTTTTTTGATCTCCAATTATTTAGTCACTGAGTGATCAGATGCTTAAGCAGATTGTAATTTGCAAGTTACGTTGTATCTATCATCATTATTTTCCATGACATTCTTACTGACCTTATGGTGTATAAACTTATCAGAGAAGGGGAAAGTTGGGCAGATGAATAAACAGGATTTCTGGAATGAACTTGTTTTATTCCATTTGTATTTTTTTTTTTTTTTTTTTGAGACAAAGCCTCAAGCTATTGCCCTGGGTAGTGTGCTGTGGCATCATAGCTCACAGCAACCTCAAACTTCCGGGCTTAAGTGATTCTCTTGCCTCAGCTTCCCAAGTAGCTGGGACTACAGGCACCTCCCACAACACCTGACCATTTTTTTGTGTAGTTGTCGTTGTTGTTTGGCAGGCCCGGGCTGGACTCGAACCTGCAAGCTCTGGTGTATGTGGCTGGCTCCTTAGCTGCTTGAGCTACAGGCGCGACCTCCATTTGTATTTTTAGGTGTATCAACTAGAAATAAAGGCAGAAAGTGCAGTTTCTTATTTTCTTGGGCAACTTTGAACTTAGGGTCCTCTCTTGCTTATAAACTAACAACAGAGGCACATAAATGCATGGAAAGGAAATGATTTAGGAATTTAATAAGCAGGAAAACGGGGGTAGGGGAGGAAGAAAAAGATAGTGCCAGAAGCATTTTGAGAGAGGAGGCAATGGTCACGGTATATATGGGTGGGACTTGTCTGAAGACAACGCTGACCAAGTAGTCAGGGTTCTCACAGATCACCTATAAATTGAGCTCTATTGGATATTACCTGGAACAGGTAATGACGACACATATCAAATCCTTCTTATGTTAACTTGTAAAACAGCTTTGCTCCCATAGCCCTAATCTCTCCCTTTTTAAATTTAGAAGACACAGAAAATGATAGTAAGGTCATTAAGAACAATTAGTGAAAAAAATAAAAGGAGAATATCATGGGCCAAGAAAAAGAGATTAACATATATGGATCCCAAAGGTAAATATATTGTTGAAGTCAATATCTTAAAAAATTCGCCTGGCATCTTATTCCTTGGAATTAGTCTATGTGATGAATGAATTCTTTGTTTAGTTTCCTGACTTCCAGAAAAAGCTATGTACTGTGCGTATAACCATTAGTATTTGTTCCAGAATTACATTTGTTATATTGATAAGAACGGATTTTAACCTGCAAATGACATCATGGATAGCTACGAAAATTGAGGAATAAATACATGTCCTTAGAATATAAGGGGTTGTAATAATTGGTTTGGAGAATCTCCTATTCTCCCTTCCCGGCAAACACTCCCTCCGCCAACCTCCTCACACCCAAGTATCAGCTTAAATGTCACATCCCTGACTTGCCAATTTCAACGGGGTCTCTCTCCGTCTCCTTTATTCTCTGCTCCTCTTCTTTATAGTTCTTGACACAATCTGTACTAGTTGTATATATCTGTGTGGTAGGTTTCAAATGTTTACTTACTTATCACATGGCGTAGAGACAGGGCTTTTATGCTTTTGATAAACCATTATGGAGTGATACAGATTAGGCTGCCAGTAAATATACAGGGACTGATTAAACACATTTTTCTCGGGATCATTAGCATTTACAAAGTCAGTAAGATGCTATTTTGTAAAAAAAAAAAAAAAAGAATGGAGATAATCCATATAGCATTCAGACAAAAAATAATACTGATTTTATAATGAGTTCTATGTAAAGGTCTGTACTATTTTCCTTGACAGCTTTCAGTTTAATTTCATCCAGATTTGGAGAGAATCGATGCCTATAGATAAGTAGTGTTGTCTCCCTTGCTTACTTTTTACTTTTAATGATAATTGAGGTCCACTTATTAAATTTTCCATTTCTTTCCCGACATTTGCCTGTATGGCTATCATGCGGAGTTTTCATTCAGGATCTGCTGTTTCTCCGCTTTGGGGGGCTCTTTCTCATGTCAGTGTAAGGTGCTGCACACCTCACGGTGAACGCTTTAACTTTTGGGGTTGGAAGTCGGCTTCACACCATGGAGACACCCCTCTGTCCAGATGAGTTAGGAGGAGCTAGTTTGAATGCTATGACTGTATCTTAACAGCCCCAGTGTTTTCTCCAAAGATGAGCCTCTGAGCGTCCTGCTAAGCATGTTAAAATTCTGAAGAACATTTTTAGGAACTTGATCTCATATACCTACAGAGTATTATAAAAAATACGGTAAACATCAGGACCACTGGCTTTGCTTTTCATAATGTAAATGAATCAATCCCATGAAGCAACTTGATTTGTTTCCAGAATAATTGATCTAGTTTTTTTTTTCAGGATCTTTTTTTTTTTAATTTTTTTATTGAATGATAACTATGTACATTAATACACTTCTGGGGTACAGTGTGGGGTTTTCACATGCAATCTGAAATACTTCCATCAAACTGATCAACACAGCCTTCATGTTTTTTTTCAGGATCTTAAGGGTTACGCATGTTTTCTTTACTTACTTTATTTTTATACAAAGTGAGTCAAGGATACAAGTGTGCCCTCCACCCAGACAGTGTGCGCCATACCCAATAGGTGTGAATTTATCCATACCCTCCTCCCCCTTCTCCCAGCTTGGTCTTCATTGATTCATTTCCAAATGTGCACTTAAGTGCTGATCGATCAGATCCACCCTGCTATTGAGTACCCGTGTTGGGTTCACCATTTCTGTGATGTTTCACTTAGTTGTAAGGAGTAACATTGTGTCTTAAAGCCACAACAAAGTCACCTAACACCTGTTTCTCTCTCAGGCAATCTTAAAACCGGGGGGATGGGCTTTGCTCCGTGGTTGGGTAACTAGGTAGGGTCAAGGAAAATCATTGCTTGGAGCTCTCTTGGGAGATGCTCAAAGATGCTCAAATGTGTGAACGGAAGGTTGAAAATAGGATAAAATGTTGAGTGTATCTGTGTCATTATTGAGTGAAACAGAAGGTAAGAGATGTAACACATTTTAGCTGTTATTATCTTAGTTCATTTCTGTGCTTGCTTACAGAAAGAGTAAGAAGCAGCGGTGGGTCAGCGCCTGGTCAATGTATTTTTTTTTAATATATATAATGCAGTTTGTGGTTAATTAATGAGGAAAATTCTTGTGTATTTGTTCCTTAGGCACCTTGGAATCAAATCCCTTAGAGAATTGAAGTTTAGAATAAGCTACATCTCACAACACATTGCTTCTCAGTACATTCAGGGTACGAATGACAGATTTATTACTGTTTCTCAGAAATATACAGATGTCTGCGACTTCTAATGGTGTGACTCGAGATTTTTCAACTTTACCCTGGTGTGAAAAGTGAAACACATTCCCTAGAAACTGTGTTTTGAGTATTCATGCCACAATCTTGTTTTTTACTTACAACTCAGTATTTAATAATTTACACGAGATGTTCCTCACTTATAAAACAGGCTTGGGATTAGATGATTTTGTGCAGTGGTAGGCTTAGGGTAAGTGTTCTGAGCATGGTTAAAGTAGGCGAGGGTAAGATGTGATTTTCTGTAGGTTAGATGTACTGTTATAAATGCCTTTTCAACCTAATGATATTTTCAACTTACGATAAGTTTACTGAGATGAAACCTCCTTGTAGATTGAAGAATATCTGTACATTTAAATCAAGCAAATGCCTGATTTAAGAACAAAAAAGAACAATTTCAACTACCCTAGGTATCACCTCTGCTCCTAGTGTAGTTGTGCTGCGAATCTCAGGGTTTGCAGAAACCCTCTGCCGGGAACCTATTTTTGCTATTTGGCTAATAGACTATGTTGGTGAATCTGGCTGAGTCAGAGATGTCCTTTCAAGGGAAGTCAATCAAGGAGTACACTGTCTTTGTTGAGAGAATACCCTTTAGGCACTAAAAGTTAGAGCTGATGATTAAAGTATGGTGAAAAGCGGAGAGGTGGAGAAGATGTGGAGTGTGTGGGATTGCGTGTTGACGGAAGACCAGGCAGGGAAAGCCTTTGCTTTGGGGCCAGCTACTTGTGTAAAAATAGTGAAGGAAATCCAAATTTATTCCATTTATGATTTTGGCCTTGATTTCAAGACATAAAACTATAAAAAAAAACAAACCCCAGTTTTTCTTTTTTTAATGAGGTCTTGGCAACTGGTTAGAGGAAATTTATGAGGCAGTGTGAATATCAGAAAGTTATTATCAAAAGGAACCACAACAAAAAAAATTTCCTGTAAACCATCTTGAAATAGTCCCCAAATGCTGTATTTCCACCAAGATGTTCTACTAGCTTTCTTCCATAGGTGCCAGACAATTGACTTTGAAGGGGGCGTTTGTCCTGTCTGTATACATGTTTGATTAACACAAATGATGGCAGGCATCGCCCCAAATTGCTTTTTTAATAAGGGTCTTTGCAAGGCAGATCCTTTCCATATGTGAATAAAGGCACATTATGAGAAGGTTGTAAGAAAACAGAAGATTATAAGCATCATGTTATTGGGAAAATATTATGAGAGAACAAAACAACTTACTTTTTTGGTGGGAGGGGGGAGACAGAGTCTCACTATGTTGCCCTTGGTAGAGTGCCTTGGCATCACAGCTCACAGCAACCTCAAACTCTTGGGCTTAAGCAATTTTCTTGCCGCAACCTCCCAAGTAGCTGGGACTACAGGTGCCCACTACAGTACCTGGTTATTATTATTTTTGTTGTTGTTGTCATTGTTTAGCAGGCCTGGGTTGGGTTTGAACCCATCAGCCCCAGTGTATGTGGCCAGCACCCTAACCACTGAGCTATGGGTGCTGAGCCAAAACAACTTACTTTGGTTTTGAAGTCTGTGAATGCTTTACTGGCTATAGAAAACACAGAGAGTGTGAGATGTGAGTAGCTAAAATTTCTTTATTTTTTTTTTATAGAGTGCTTATATTTATATTATAATTAGCTATAATGTATATTCACATAATTCTTTATAGATGGAGAAAAATATAGTACTCCAAAATAAATTGATAATCCTCTTTCGGTTGTTCTAAGACTACTTTAAAAAGAGAAAGAAAATTTAGAGTGTATTGGAGATGATTTCCTTGATGAATAGATTGTAAAGCATAGAAATAAAAAAAATGATATTAAATAGACCCAGGAGATTTCAGAGAATGTAATTCCTAAAACTAAATTTTCAAAAAAAAAAAAAAGAAATATGGGAATAATGAGAAAAAACCATGGGGCAGACCATGCCCTTTATTTAGTGTGATTCCTTTAGGAAAATTCATATTCAAATTCTGGGGCCTAGGACCATTTTCTAAACATGATAGACCTTACGACATTTGTGGTCACAGCTTCTAATTGATCATAAATTATAGGAATGCAGAAGTGGAAATTGACATTTAAAAATCTCGGTATTTTAGTGCATAATTCTCGTTAATAGGATTTGAGTTCATGCCTAATTGCATTTGTGATCAATGTTCAGGAAGGGCTTTCTTGTTTTTGTTTTTTTAATGTTTATGCCTAATTAAGCTTTACAGAAGAATTTATTAGGAATCTAAACATTGCAACTATTCATTTTTAAGGTGGCTCTTATTAGATTTCTTTAAAAACCACATGTGTTACTTTTGAACTTAAGTGTACTGTTTAATTTATCCTGTTTTTCTTTCATGACAGATTAAATACAAAGAAAAATTTGATAATGAAATGAAGGATCAGAAGCATCATTACAATCCTCTTGAAAGTGCTGTTTTTAGGCAAAATCAGCTTGCTGCCACCTTGGCCAGTGACGTAAGTTGTAATTCATGGGAAATTATTTTCAATGTCTTTTAATTCTTGTTTTCTTAGAATCAACTGTGTTGTAATTACTGAGACTTGATCAAAATCATGTAGTTTCCAAGTAATGTGGAGAAAAAGATTTTTCTGAAAATCTTTTTGAGAAAAATGTATTATTGCGATTTATTACTAATGGCTACTGATTACTAATTACTTAATAAGTAGAAATAACAGTGCAGTGGTTACTGACTACTAATTACTTAATAAATAGGAGTAATAGTGCAATGAAATTATTATTTCTGATCAAGAGTAGAAATAGATTACAGAGGTTTGAAGAAAAGAATTCTCTATTGTCACTAATTAGTACTTAGGACAATAGTTATCTCGTGTCATTATGCCTATGAAATTGAGTTTATTAAAAGTATTATCTGGTACGTGCTAGTTTATTATAAAGAAATTTCCGAAGCTACACTTGTAATAGCTTAACATTTCTTTCTTATCCCTCATCTAAATACTATTAAATATTTCATAAGATTTGTTTTCATTTCCTGTTTTAAAAAATCATCAAGATTCATTTTGTACAATGTTTTAAAATTCTTATTAGAATTAAGCAGTGTATAAAAATAGCAACATTGGAAATACTGATTGTGACAGTTGAAAATCTGTAGAGTTACTTTTTAGGTATGGAAATTAAATACTGTTGAACTGTTGGTTTTTTTTTTTTTTCTGTTTTTTTTTTTGCTGGGTCTGGGTTTGAACCCGCCACTTCTGGCATATGGGGCCAGCACTCTACTCCTTTGAGCCACAGACGCCGCCCCAAACTGTTGCTTTTTAGATCATTTGAACCTGTCAACCCCTGCCATCTCCTGGGGACTTAGTTGACCCCACTTTCATTAATGTTTAGAAGATATCTTATTTGTGTTCAATAACCAATGTTAGTTCGTTTCCCGCATTTGAAATGGGTGTTTGTCTTTTAGGCTCCCTGGGAATATTAGAATGATTTATTTTTCTCGTTTGATTGTTTTTTGTATGTGTACAAACATAAAGGAAATTGAAATGAAATAGACGTAAAGCCATCTAGAGCACAATCCTGAAAGCTCAAAGTTTAGAATCAGAGGGACTGGATTTATACTCTCCCCCATCACTTACTGTTATGCCTTCGGCTTTCTATGCCTCAGTTTACTCATCTATAAATTGGAGCTGAAGTTTTTGTAGAGATTAAAGACTTAATACACATAAAGGGTTTAGAGAAATCTTTGTCACATAGTAAATGTGTGCTATTCTTGCTGTTATTAATAATTTATTATTATTACTAGTGTCATGGTTACAAAGCAGTTGGCTAAAACAAAGAAAAATGGTCTATGTGGCTATAGGATGAAAAACACCAAAAGCCTAAAATCATCTCAAAGCATAATTGAAATGCTGTAGTAATTTCTAGGGAATAAAGTGGCTAGTCTCTTTATGTTTCAAAGCAGAATTTCACTGAAAGTTATTTGATCGTGTTGACATCACCCTTCCTGAATATGTAAACGATAAACAGGATTATCACAAGATCGTCAAGTGGCTACAGAAATTCAACTTTTTTTACTCATTCGGTAGTAAATCAGCACCACCTAGTGGCCACTTGTAAATTCACCTGTCCATTTCCCACTAAGTAGTGCTACTTTGTGATGCATTAGGAATAATAACGGCAGTAACGCGAAAGCATGACGTATCTTCTCCTAGATGGTATTTTCTTCCGTGTTATTTCCATAGGTGAAGTACAGGAAAGACATTCAACATATGCACGATCCAGTTTCAGATCTCCCAAATTTGTTGTTTTTAGAACATGCTTTGAAAGCCAGCAAAATGCTCAGCGGTGTAAGTGCGTCTCCTGATGGCCCCAAGAAGCCAATATGCCTGCGGTGTTCTGGGCTCACCTGCTCTGTTGGACGTGCCTGTGTGCCACTCCTCCCTCAGCGACTAACTCCTTGCGAAGTAGTGATCTGCTTGCATCAAGCCCACCAAAGCTGTCGCTTTCTAAAGGGAGTTGTTGCTAGCTCTTAAATACAAGGACGCTTCAAAGAGTTTGTGCGAATGTTCTTTCTGTCTTTCTACTTCTCCTCTCTTCCTCTGTATCAGATTAAAACCACTTGAACTTCAGGCTCTCGAGTCAAGGACCTTTTATGGAGGCCAGAACTTGGTATGCCCTTGGGAGCATAAAAACATTACGTGTGAATTGTATTCTTTCTGAAAATAAATGCTGAAGGTGGTTTTATTACATTGACGCTATGCTTTTAGTCTTGCGATGGTTTCCATGTTCTAAATCAAGGTCATCAGGAAGGGAGGGTGAAGTTCTTCTTTATGTCCTGGTGGAAATACTTGTGTTCACTACCTGAGCTGTTAGCTCCTCAGAATTTCACCCTCAGGGTCCATGTATCTGGACCCTGACTTTACATGTCAGGATGCCTTGTTGTGATGGTGAACTCTCATTTGACCCCAAATTATTTTCATGCCTACTTTTATCTCTCACTTACTCAAAATTATCCTACTTTACTAAATATCTGCTTTGGGCCGGGCTCACATCAAATGGAGAACTAGATGTTGGACAAGGATGTAGAAAAATAAGGATAGTTGTCTTCAGTAGATGTGCCCATGGTCATGAACTTAACAATCTGTGGTTGAAACCCGGTTCCTGGCTGGATATAGTCACTCATGTCTATTATCCCAGCACTCTGAAAGGCTGAGACAGGTAGATTGCTTGAACTCAGGGGTTTGAGACCAGCCTGAGCAAGAGTGAGACCCCATTTCTACTAAAATTAGAAAAAACTAGCTGGGTGTTTTGTTGTGGCAGACACCAGTAGTCCCAGCTACTTGGGAGGCTGAGGCAGGAGGATCTCTTGAGCCCAAGAGTTTGAGGTTGCTGTGAGCTGTGATGATGCCAGGGCACTATATCCAGGGCGACAGAGGGAGACTCTGTCTCAAAAACAACAACAACAAAACCCAAAAAACCTGGTTCCCAAACAGTTAAATAATGATGTATAGCTTCAAGTCAGTTTTCAGGAATATCTGTCTTTGGCTTCAGTCTTTTGAATCTTATATTCATTATTTCGTAAGCCTTCTTTGGTGACCATCATCCCCATTGTCATCCTTCCTGAAAGTTATGATGCATGTAAAGAGTTTGTACTTGCAGAGATTCATTTATTTACCTTTGTTCTTTAATCACTGCTCCTTAGATGAAGAGCAGGACAACGTTCTTTCCAGGTTGTTGAGCAGGGACCGGTAGTTAGCAGAATGATTGACAGGCCTAGAATTAGGCCTCAGTGCCCGGGCACTGGCATCAGACGGTCTTGCCCTGTCCGTGTTCATTCCTTCCTGCACCTCCCTCTGTTCCTTGAGTGTCATGTTGTTCCTGTGACTCACAGACAAGCTTCTCTAATAAACCTCTATTCCTTGAGCCCTGTGCTTTCTTCACATCCAGTCTTGGGCATTTGGTTCTGAGCACGGCACTGACATTTGCCCTTGACTTTTCCCTATCCATGCTTAGGCTTTCTTGTGTCAATAGGCCAATAGAAATATATAGTGGCAATTTAAAAATTGTAAGCTTACTCATAGGCAATATTTCTTTTTGAGAATATTGACCTTTATTCTATAATAATAATGATAAAAAAATCACAGCTTAATATAAATTATTTCTATCATTTCTTCAACGCAGAAAAAACCCAGTGAAGACTATGTTACATTTATTTTATGTATCACTTACAATGTTTAAATCTTCGTTCAGATGGTGCTTTTACCTAGATCACAGATTTTTTCCCCCATAGAAGAATCATAACTGAATGATGATTTCATGGGAGAGAAGGCTTAAGATTTAAAAAATGCAGTTCTCTGAAGTATATCTGTGGTTAAAGTTATAAAACAATACCTTGGCTCAACTATACAGCACATGAGAATAACCTGCTTTTAAATTTTAACATAAGGAGAATTAGATTTTTTAAATTTATAAAAGCTGTTTAATTAAAAGATTGAATAAAGATTACGTAGTAAATAGACATTCTGCTGAAACTGTCACTTTGTTAAAGATGTCAGAATTATTTTTGTTTTAAGAAGTAGTGAATAGAGTGATATGAGTTCCTCATGAGTTTTTACAACTATGCTAAATTAAATTTTTCAGGAAGCACTTTTTGCTTGGAAAATAGACTTCTCCCAGTCTTCACTTTTATGACTTTGTGTAAATTAAAAATATACATGTTGTGTTACTCTACATGATGCCCACTAGGAGGCAGCAGAGACTATTACATGGAGAAAAACAGGTCCTGGAAATTTCATTTGCAGATCTTAGTTCAAATAGGTTTTCCTTATTATTATTATTATTTTTTTCAAATAGCAGTTTCTAAGATTCTTGGTAACTAAAATAGATTGTTGTCTTCAGAATGATTTAACCTTTTGTCAGTATAGACTCATCCTTAGGGTAGGCTTGAATAATTCTGGCTTTGAACTCAGTAATAAAATACATTCTGGCTTATTCCATTCAAGTGATGATTGTCTTATAAATATATTTTATAAAATAACTTCTGGTCAAAGTATAAAATCTCTAAGGACTTTGTTTATTTACTTAGAGACAGGGTCTTGCTCTGTCACTTGGGAGGACTGTGGTGTGATCACAGCTCACATCTAATTCCTGGGCTCAAGTGATCCTTCTGCCTTGGCCTCCCAAAGTGCTGGGATTACAGGGCCCCCCACCGTGCCCAACTGACTATGTACGTTATTATGTTTAGAGATTATCTTTTTCCTCCCTCTTTCCTTCCTTCTTCCCTCCCTCCTTTCTTTCCTCTCTTTCTTTCTTTCCTCCTTCTTCTTCTCTCTTTCTCTTTCTCTTTCATTTGTAGAGGAGCCAAAATTTAGAACTTGTTCTCTTCAGTCAAGATGTGCTATCGGAACATGTTTATGACCTTTCTGGAGGGAACTCTCTGCCCTCATTTTATTCTGGCTAGGGTTTGGGGGACACATATCTCAGCCCCCTGATTGACTGGAAACACCTGAAGCCAGGCTCCCTCTGTGGACGTGGCACCCCTGTGGCAGATCACACAGACTTCCCATCTGTTCCGTCCCTGGCTCAGAGCTGTCTTCCTCTCACTCTCAAATCCTTGGAGCATCTCCTAAGACCCAGATGTGAATTCCTCTGTGGCCAGCTCTTTCCTGCTCCCTCTCCAGTTTTGCTTAGGCACGTGGCATCCTTCCACTCTAAACAAAACTGCCCTTGTTACTGCAACCCCCACTGCCTAAAGACCAACTAACTTGAGCTTGAGTCTCCAGAGCATTGATTCTTAGAGAGCTACTGTTTACTTCTATAAGTCTTTCCCAAACAGAGCAAAATAACTTAATGTCCAATCTCCAATGACGGGAATCTTGAAGCAATTTGTCTTATAGCTGCATTTAGAGTCCTCCTGAGACCAAACTTGGCGTCTTTAACCAATCTGGTCTCCTCCATATTTGCCTTTGGCCTTTATGTCTAAACAGTAGCCTTAATCCAATTTCTTTATCTAAAAATCCCCCTGAGTATACCCACATTCCTCAATTTCTCTTCTAGGGTACCTCCTACCCCGTCCTTGTAGGAAAACCAGTTGAATTATTTCTTACCCTCCCATTTTCCTTGTGACCCTCCGTCTTCCTCCCAGGTGACCTGTTCTATTCAGCCTCCCCTGTTCCTTCCCCCTGTTCTTTCTTCTCTTCTTTTGGGAACTGTTAAGCACATTCCTGTCCTACAGCACTGGTGAGACAGATTGCCTTTATTTCCTCCAACCCTTGCCTGTTCACACGAGGACCATCATGCGCTTTTTCATTGCCACCCCTTGGCGTTGTGAATGTCCTTTACCGCCAGCTAATTGCCCTCTGCCTCACGTAGTTCCTGTGGCCATGTGGAGCGGGTCTATCTGGCATCATCCGTTTACCTTGGTGTCAGAAATTTACATGCCACGCTGACTGTGGATGGGGACTTAATCACAGCTTCGCAGCACTGGGCAGCTTGTATTTCTCAGTTTGCATTCCTAAGATTATTTGTGGTTTACACTGTCTCTTTTATCCTAAGTTTATTTTTGTGTTCTGTATTTCAGCGAGAGTATAAGAAGCTTTTTGAGGAAAACAAAGGAATGTATCACTTTGACGCAGACGCCGTGGAACACCTTCACTACAAAGGGAACGCCACCCTGCAGAGTCAGGTAAGTGCTCTGTGGGCATCGGCCTCCCTGCTGGGACCCCGCAAGTGTCCTGCAGCTCAGAGCTCACAGTGATGCACCATGACTGATAACATACAGTGGCAGAACAGATGGCTCCCAAGGAAGTTAACATCACGAAGGAAAATCTCAGACACTATTTCTCTGTATTTATTGGTCCAGGGAGCTTGAACCGTATTGTAATATATAGGCATTTTATAAAATAACCATGATTTTACTTAATTAAAAATTTATAAGATATGAATTTAACAAGCTATGGTTAAATCTCAGAATGGTTTAAATTTTCACAGTGTATTGATTTGTCGTTTTGAGCTGTAATATTTTCCAGGCATAAGATTTATTTTAATGTTTTGGTTCAATTATAAGTGTTACTAAAAAGGTAGAATGATCTTATCAGTATATTTTAGGTTCGTATTTCTTCCAGTTATGAAGTTTGTATGTACCCCTTGAAAAAACTTTCAAAAGAAAATCTTCCTATCCCACTTTAAAGTTCATATCTGTTTTCTAGATTCTGAATTTAAATAGTTGTAAAAGATGTCATTTCTAACATTATCTATGTTCAGATAAAATTTTACATGAGTCTTTTAAATGTATTCTGTTAAAAAATTCCATAATGATTTCATATTCATCTTAATTTATTTAAAAAACATACTAACCAGCTCCCCTTTAAGATTTGGAAGATAACATTTTTTTCCTGTTTAAATTCTTCATTTTCTCTTAAAATTTTATCCTAATGACATATGTTATTATACTTCTAACAGTTTTATCAATCACTTTGTCATACTTCTTTGCAACAAAAATAGGTCTACAAACACATTTTGAGATTTGCTATATTTCCTGTCACCTCAAGAGTCTAATAAGTATTGCAACTTTTTGGGGGGGGTTGAATTGTCATGAGTGTTATTATTATTCTACCACTTAAGAGTATTCCATAAATAATTATCAAGCATAAGAATTTTAGTAAAAATGGATTTTTGAAGGAAGTGAATCACCATCAAAACTTTTCTATGAATTTGAAAAGGTAGATTGCTTAAAAAGCCAGCCACTCTGATGCTTTACATACAATTACAGTTTTTTTAATTAGGAGATGGACAATATCACTCATTTTATAAACTGAAATAATCTGAAGATTGACTATAATTGAAGTTAATATTTTATGATACTCATTTTGGCTGGGGCCGGGTTTGAACCTGCCACCTCTGGTATATGGGGCGGGCGCCCTACTCTTTTGAGCCATGGGCGACACCCCCGGTATTCTTGAGTAACACGTAGTCAAGGGGAAAGAAATCACTAAGAAAGGTCTCTTTATATTTTTGACTCAGTGTCTATGAAGAAATTCAGTGGACCCAGAGGACATTGTCCTATACATGTTAGAAAAATAGAGAATCACCCCTATGTTTTCTTTCTTGTCCATGATTTACTGATAGACATACAAGCTGTCATAGGGATTGATCTCTTTCTCCCTCCCTCTCTCTAACCTACCTATATCTGTATACCACATACGTATATATGATACCCAGTATATATATATATTATATGCTCCTGTATATCCCAGATATTTGACAAAATATACGAGTCCTAAAGCAACATGATGTAGTTGTTGTAAATTATTTTTGGCCCTTAAAAGCTTTTATATATTACAGATAACTTTCTTTGTATGTTGTTATCTATAGAGTGCCAAGTGATCAACCTAAATAGCCAGAATAATTTAAATTTTAGAAAACAGGATGAGTGATTTTATTTATTTTTTTCATCAGTAGTTTTTTATTTGGGTTGATTATTTTTCATCTTTTGTATTGTTTCTTCTGTTTTTCTTTTTTTTTTTTATTAAATCATAGCTGTGTACATTAATGCAATCATGGGGTACAGGGTGCTGGTTTTATATACAATTTGAAATATTTTCATCAAACTGGTCAACATAGCCTTCATGGCATTTTCCTAGTCATTGTGGCAAGACATTTATATTCTACATTTAGAAAGATTCACATGTATCCTTGTAAGATGAACCATAGGTGTGATACCACCAAACACCCTCCCTCCAAAGATGAGTGATTTTAGACATATTTTTCTCTCGCTTTATCGGTTTATATGAGGGTTTTTGATTTCTATACATTTCCATGCTTTTTTCAATGAAGGTTAAATACAAAGAGGAGTATGAAAAGAATAAAGGGAAGTCAATGCTTGAATTTGTGGAGACACCATCATACCAAGCTTCAAAGGAGGCTCAGAAGATGCAAAGTGAGGTAGGTCACTAGGGTGGGTCACTGATTGTTGAATGCATATTTAATGCTTGATCATTCCAGAGGAATTAGAACAGTAACTCAGAATGTTGGGTGGGTCTAGAAGAAGGAGAACTGCTCTGGGCAGATCCAGGGAGCGGCTTTCAGGACTCAGCCACCCACTGCCAGGGGTCTTGGTTCATCGGGTCATTGGGTTAGTCTGGCCCTTAGTTTTATTCCCTTGGTGAATGTGGATTTCAAGCCAGATGAACTGAAGGTCCTGTCAGTTCTAACATTCCAACATTATGTAATTGACATTTTCAGATTGTGTCAGTGTAAAACTCTGATGAGTACGTAAAAAGAAACTAAAGAGCCGGTGACTTTATTTAACTTGTTTTTTTTTTTTTCTTTTTTGCAATGACAATAGAACTACCATTAATTAAATACTCTGTGATAGGTAACCTTTAGTCTTTAAGTAATGATGGTGGGAAGATATTCTCCCTAAATTTATAATGTATCTAATGAAATCGTCAAATGAAATCAAGTGTCTAGTACATATCCAGGTCCAGTATTTTAGGACCTGGTTAAATCAGGAAAGATTTCCTTTGTTTTGTTATTTTATATTTTGATCCATTTTGTGCTGATGTAACAGCATACCACAGAGTAGGTCATTTATAAGGAGCAGAGATTTATTTATTGTATTTCTGGAGGCTGGGAAGTTCGAGATCTCAGGGCCCACTCTGGTGAGGGCCTTCTTGCTATTTCATGCCATGGTGGAAGGTGTGTGTGTGTGTGTGAGAGAGAGAGAGAGAAAGAGATAACCTAACTCATCCTCTTATCAGGAATCCACTCCCATGATAATGGCATGAATCTATTCATAAACATGGAGCCTTTATGGCCTAATGACCTCTTTAGCTGCCCCCACTTTGCATTAAGGATTAAGTTTCTAACACTCAAACTTTGGGGTGCACATTCAAACCATAGCAACTTATTTAATTGCTTTCTTTCCCAAACTATGATAATGCTAAAGTCACATTAAGATATTCCCCATGGGCTCGGTGCCTGTGGCTCAATCGGCTAAGGTGCCAGCCACGTACACCTAAGGTGGCGGGTTCGAATCCCCAGCCCGGGCCCGCCAAACAACAATGATGGCTGCAACCAAAAAATGGCCGGGC
>CAUYQV010062969.1:0-11004 GCA_963574575.1 Galagoides demidoff
CCGGCTAGATTTCTCTGTAAATCAGAAGTTGCATTCAGCTTTACACTGGGGTGTCAATTCTAGCCTCTGCCTGCCCGCTGTCTTTTTCTCAGCCACATTAGCCCCCTGAGGGCTGGCGCTCCACCCAAGAAAGTTATGTGCACCTTGCCTGTGGCTGCTGTCCAAAACCCAAAGGGATGGGGCTGGAATGGCATTAATGGCGTCAGCCTGCTGCTCAGGATGCAACTGTTGCTGACCTGGCGTCCCCTGAGCTGATTCTACTCTCCTCACACCCGTACCACAGTCAGCACAGAACAGCACCAGCCCCCTCCCCTCCACTTCTCTCAAGGAGATGCCCAAGAATCTGGACTCTGTACCTCCAAACCTCAGAGTGAGTGGGTGGGGACTCCTCAGAGTTCAATGTTGCAGGTGAGGAATATATACAGTTTTATATAGTTCAAACCTTCCCTCAACCATACACCCAGTGTTCTCCCTTGAATAGTCCTTGGGTAGTCTACTAGGTTTGAGGGGTACAAATCAGTTGTCCCAGTCAGCACCTGTTTGAGGTGGAAGAGTTCAAATGTCTCTGGGAGCTAGATAAGAAGAGTCTGCTTGCAGTTCAGATATAACTTGCTCCAGTGCTGTGCGAGGGCAAAGGGACCCACCTGACAAATGGGTTGGTCTGGGAAGGTTAATACCTCCTTCCCCACCTTGCAGCCAGTCACTGGTAATCCCTCAGGTATTTGGCCCTATTTACTCCAATAGGCCACTGCTCCCGGGGTTTACCTGGCAAATTCAGCCAGAATTCTGAGTTCGGCAGGGGGGCCTTGCATGTTTAAAGTAGGCTTCTGTCCAGCTAGATTTCTCTGTAAATCAGATGTTGCATTCAGCTTTACACTCAGGTTTCAATTCTAGCCTCTGCTGGCCCACTGCCTTTGTCTCAGCCACATTAGCCCCCTGAGGGCTGGCGCTCCACCTAAGAAAGTTATATGCGCCCTGTCTGTGGCTGCTGTCCAATACCCAAAGGGATGGGGTTGGAATGGCGTCAATGGCATCAGCCTGCCGCTCAGAATGCAACCTTTTTTGCACTGGCGTCCCCTGAGCTGACTCTCCTCTCCTCACGCCCACACCACAGCCAGCACAGAACAGCACCAGCCCTTTCCCCCTCCACTTTTCTCAAGGAGATGCCTAAGAATCAGAACTCCATAGGTAATACACCTCCAGTTCTCGGAGTGGGTGGGTGGGTACTCCTCAGAGTTCAATGTTGCAGGTAGGGAATATATAAAGATTTATACAGTTTTACAGTTTTATGCCTGGCTAGAGGGTTCCGTGGCACACCAGCAGGGGTAGGAGGTCCAGTTTTTAGGGTGTCTCTGCCGTGGGATAGAGTGGGAGGAAGTTTGAACTCTGCTCGCTTGTTTGCATGGAGTAAACTGCGACCCTTGTTATGGGGGAGGGGATTCCCGTCCGCTTGGTGGTGGATTCTGTACCTTTTGGTTGTATTTTTGGGGTCGCAGCTCACCTCAGGAAGGTTGAAGTGTGCTCCTCAATCTTCTCTCTTGGCTCTGCTCCAAACCATCGTCTTATTAGCTAAACTTCTGTCCTTTCAGCCTCCTTCTGGATGGGATCTTCTGTAAAAAGCTGGCTGCAGTCCTCCATCTTGGCTTCACCCCATAATACCACCATTATGACATCACTGCCATAGTAATTTCCATGAGTAATGCCACCAATATGACATCACTGCTGTCTTCCTAACCCTTCATAATACTACCATTATGACATCACTGCCATCATTATTCTCATGAATAATAAAACCATTATGCCATCACTGCCATCATCATTCTCATGAATAATAACACCATTGTGCCATCACAGCCATCATCTTCAACATCATACTGAATTATACCACTGTCAGCATCCTTACTATGAATTTTGACGCCAATATGACATCACTGCCATCATCATTATCGTGAAAAAGGCCACCATTATGAAATCAATGTCATCATTATAACACTTCATTATACCACCATTATGACGTCCCTGATATCATCATAACCCGTTGTAATATCACCATTATGAAATCACTGAATGAATCACTGCTATGAATATTGCAACCATTATGACATCACTACCTTCATTATTACCCACCGTAATACCACCATAATTACATCACAGAACTGCATTCATCATGACCCTGAATAATATACCATTATGACATCACTGCCAACATCATAACCCTTCATAATTCTAACATTATGACATCACTGCTATCATAAAAACCCTTCATAATACCACCATTATGACATAACAGACACTTCATTCATCATCACACTGAATAATATCACCATCATGAAATCACTGCCAACATCATAATGCTTCATCATTCCAACATTATGACATCACTGTCATCATCATTACTATGAATATTGCCACCATAATGAATCACTGCCATAATCATAACCCTTAGTAATACCACAATTAGGACATTACTGCCATCATCATTATCATGAATAGTACCACCATTTTGACATCACCACAATCATCATAACGCTTCATAAGACTACTGTTATGACATCACTGTCGTCATCATTACAATGATAAATGCTACCATTACGACATCACTTCCATCATCAATATCATGAACAATGCAACCATTATGAAATCATTGACATTATCATAACCTTTCATAATATCACCATTATGACCTCACAGCCAGCATCATAACCCTTCATAATTCCACCATTATGGCATCACTGCCATCATAATTACCTTTCATAATACCATCATAATGACATCACAGAAACTACATTCATCATGACCCTGATTAATACAACATTATGACATCACTGCCATCATCATAACCCTTCCTAATTCCACCATTATGACATCATTGCCATCATCATAACCCTTCCTAATACCACCATTATGACATCACTGCCAACATCTTAACCCTTCATAATATCACCCCGTGACATCACTGCCATCATCATAATAATTTGACAATTATGACATCACTGCTATCATAAATACCCATCATAATACCACCATTATGACATCACAGACACTGCCTTCATCATTACACTTAATAATATTACCAATATGACATCATTGGAAACATCATAACCCTTTATAATTCCCCCATTATGACATCATTTACAACACCATAACCCTCCATAATACCACCATTATGACGACAGACACTGTCTTCATCATCATGCTGAATAACATCAACTTTCTTACATCACTGTCATCATCATAACATTCATATTACCACCATTATGACATCAGAGATACTGCCTTCATCATCATGATGAACAATACCACCATTATGACATGACTGCCCACATCAATAAAATGAATAATGCAACCATTACAGAATCACTGCCATTATCAAAACCCTTCATAATAACACCATTACACATCACTGCCAGCATCATAACCCTTCATAATTTCACCATTAAGACATCCCTGCCATCATCATAACCATTCATAATACCACCATTATGACATCAAAGACATTGCCTTCATCATCATGCTTTAGATTATCACCATTATGACATCACTCCCAACATCATAACTCTTCATATTTCAACCATTATGACATCACTGCCATCATAAATACCATGAATAATGCCACCATTATGACATCACAGATACAGCCTTCAACATCTTGCTGAATTATAAGTACCACCATTATGACATCACTGACATCATCATTACTATGAATAATGCCACCAATATGACATCACTGCCATCATCATTACCATAAGTAATACCACCATTGTGACATCACTTCCATCATCAATATCATAAGTAATACCACCATTATGACATCACTGCCATTATTATAACCCTTCTTAATAACACCACTATGACTTCACTGCCAGCATCATCACCCTTCGTAATGCAGCCATTATGACACGCTATCATCATAATTAGAATGAATAATGCCACCAATATGACATCACTGCCAGCAACATTACCATGAATAATGCCACCAATTTGACATCATTTTCACAATTCATAATACCACCATTATGACATCACTTCCATCATCATTATCATGAATAATGCAACCATTATGAAATCACTGCCATCATCATGACCCGTCATAATAACACTATTATGACATCACTGCCAGCACCATAACCCTTCATAATTCCACCATTATGGCATCACTGACATCACCATAACCCTTCATATTACCACCATTGTGACATCACAGACACTGCCTTCATCATCACACTGAATAATATCAACCCTCTTACATCACTGCCATCTTCATAACCCTTCATAATTCTACCATGTTTCCATCACTGCCATTATCATTACCATGAATAATGCCAGCATTATGACTTCACAGACATCATCATTACCAGGAATAATACTACCATTATGACATCACTGCCATCCCAATAACCCTTCATAATAACACCATTATGACATCACTGACAATGACTTCATCATCACGCTGAAGAATATCACCATTATAAGATAACTGCCCACATCATATCCCTTTATATAACAAGCATTTTGACATCATTGCCATCATCATAACCATGAATAATGCCACCATTATAAAATCAATGCCATCATCATAGCCCTTCATAATAACACTATTGTGACATCACTGCCATCATAATCACGAAGATTAATGCCACCATTATGAAATCACTACTATCATCATAACCCTTCCTCATACTACCATTTTGATATTACTCCCATCATCATTAACATGAATAGTACCACCATTATGAAATTAGCACCATCATCATAACCCTTCATAATACCACCATTATGACATCACTGCCATCATAATTACCATGAGTAATGCCACGAATATGACATCACTATAATGATCATAACCCTTTATAATACTACCATTATGACATTACTGCTATAATTACAATGAATAATGCCAGCTTTATGACATCACTGCCATCCTCATAAATGTTTATATTACCCCCATTATGACATCACCATGATCATTATAACCCTTCATAGTACCACCATTGTGACATCACTGCCAGCACTATAACGCTTCATATTACCACCATTATGACATAACAGACACTGCCTTCATCATCACGCTGAATAATATCAACATTATCGTATCACTAACATCATCATAACCATTCATAATTCCAACTTTATAACATCACTGTCATCATCATCACAACGAATAATGCCACAATTATCACATCACAGATACTGTCTTCTACATTATGCTGAATTATACCACCACTATGACATCACTGCCATCATCATAACCCTTCATAATAACACCATTATGACATCACTGACATCATCATGACCCTTCATAGTTCCAGTAGAATGACATCACTGTCATCAACATTACTATGAATAATGCCACCTTTGTGACATCACAGATACTGCCTTCAATATCATGCTGAATTTTACCACCACTATGACATCACTGCCATCATTATAACTCTTCATAATTTGACCATTATGACATAATTGCTATCATAGCAACACTTCATTATACCACCATTATGACTTCACAGACACTGCCATCATTACCACACTGAAGAATATCACCATTATGACATCACTACCAACATCATAACCCTTTATAATACTACCATTATGACATTACTGCTATAATTACAATGAATAATGCCAGCTTTATGACATCACTGCCATCCTCATAAATGTTTATATTACCCCCATTATGACATCACCACGATCATTATAACCCTTCATAGTACCACCATTGTGACATCACTGCCAGCACTATAACGCTTCATATTACCACCATTATGACATGACAGACACTGCCTTCATCATCACGCTGAATAATATTAACATTATCGTATCACTAACATCATCATAACCATTCATAATTCCAACTTTATAATGTCACTTCTATCATCATCACAATGAATAATGCCACAATTATCACATCACAGATACTGTCTTCTACATCATGCTGAATTACACCACCACTATGACATCACTGCCATCATCATTACTCTTCATATTTTGACCATTATGACATAACTGCTATCATAGCAACACTTCATAATACCACCATTATGGCATCACAGACACTGCCATCATTACCACACTGAAGAATATCACCATTATGACATCACTGCCAACATCATAACACTTCATAATTCCACCATTATGACGTCACTGACATCATAGTAACCCTTCATAATAGCACCACTATGACGTCACAGACACTGCCTTCATCATCATGCTAAAGAATATCACCATTATGACATCACTGCCAACATCATAACCCTTCATAATTCAAGCATTTTGACATCACTTTCATCATCATAACCATGAATAAGGCCACCATTATTAAATCACTGACATCATCATAGCCCTTCATAACAACACCATTGTGACATCACACTGCCATCATCATAAACATGGATAATACCACCATTATGAATTCACTGCCATCATCATAACCTTTCATAATACCAACATTATGACATCACTGCCATCATCATTACCATGAATAGTACCACCATTATGACATCACCACCATCATCATAAACTTTTATAATAACACCATTATGACATCACTGCCATCATCATAACCCTTCATAATGCCACCATTATGACAACACTGCCATCCCCATTTTGATGAGTAATACCACCATTATGACATCAATTCCATCATCAATATCATGAATAATGCAAACATTATGAAATCTTTGCCATTATCATAACCTTTCATGATAATACCATATGACATCACTGCCAGCATCGTAGCCTTTCATAATTACACCATTATGACATCACTGCCAGCATCACAATGCTTCATAATTTCACCATTATTACATAACTGCCATCATCATTACCATGAGTAATGCAATGAATATGACATCCCTGCCATGATCATAACCTTCATTATACCACCATTATGACATCACTGCCCAAATCATTACCCTTCATAATTCCACAATTATGACATCACTGCCATCATCAATGCCATGAATAATGCCGCTGTTATGATATCTCTGCCATCCTCATAAAAGTTCATAATACCACCATTATGAAATCATTGCCATCATCATAACCCTGCATAATGACACCATTATGACATCACTGACATCAACATTACCATGAATAATGCTACCATTATGACATCATTTTCACTTTTCATAGTACCACCATAATGACATCACTGCCATCATCGTTTCCATGAATAGTACCACCATTATGACATCACTGCCATCATCATTACCATAAGTAATACCACCATTATGATATCACTTCCATCTTCATTATCATGAATAATGCAACCATTATGAAATGACTGCCAGCATTATAAAACTTCATAATACCAACATTATTAAATCACTGTCATCACCATAACCCTTCATAATAACACCACTATGACATCACAGACACTGCCTGCATCATCACACTGAATAATATCATCCTTCTTGCATCACTGCCATCATCATAACCCTTCATAATTCCACCATTATACAATCACTGCCATCATCATTACAATGAATAATGCCACTATTATGACATCATAGATATTGCTTTCACATCATGATGAATTATACCATCACAAGGACATCACTGCCATCATCATAACCCTGTATAATACCTACCATTATGACATCACTGACATTATCATTACTATGACTAATGCCACCATTATCACCTCACTGCCATCATCATAACCCTTCATAATACAACCATTATTACATTACTGCCATCATCTTTACCATAAATATGCCACTATCATGACATCACCACCATCATCATAACCCTTCTTCACACCACAATTCTGACATCATTGCTATCATCATTACCATGAGTAATACCACCATTGTGACATGACTTTCATCATCAATATCATGAATAATGCAACCATTATGAAATCACTGCCATTATCATAAGCCTGCATAATAACAGCATTATGACATCACTGCCATCATCACAACCATTCATAATACTACCATTAGGACATCATTTCCATCATCATAACAATGAGTAAGCCCAACATTATGACATCACTGACATCATTATCACCATCATGAAGTCACTGCCATCATCATTAACATGAATAATGCCATTTTTATGACATCACTGCCACCATCACAACCCTTCATAAAACCACAATTATAACATCACTGTCATTGTCATTACCATGAATAATGCCACCATTATGAAATCACTGCCATCATCACAACCCTTCACAATACCACCATTATGACATCACTGTCATCATCATTACCATGAATAATGCCACCATTATGACATCATCATAACCCTTCATAATACCACCATTATGACATCAGTTCCATCATCATTATCATGAATAATTCAATCATTATGAAATCACTGAAATCATAGCCCATCATAATAACACTATTATGACATCACTGCCAACATCATAACCCTTCATAATTCCACTAATATGACATCGCTGCCAGCACCATTTCCCTTCATAATACCACCATTTGACATCACAGACACTGAATTCATCAACACGCGGAATAATATCAACCTTCTTAAATCGCTGCTTTCATCATAACCTTTCATAATTCCACCATTATGCCATCGCTGCCATCCTCATTACCCTTCATAATGGCAACATTATGACATCACAGGCACTGCCTTCATCTTCATGCTGAATAATCACACCATTATCACCTCGCTGCTAACATCATAAACCTTCATAATACCACCATTATGACACCATTGCTATCATCATCACCATGAATAATGCCACCATTATGACATCACTGCCATCATAATTACCATGAGTAATGCTAACAATATGACATCACTGCCATCATTGTAAACCTTCATGATACTACCATTAAGACATCACTGCCATCCTTATAAAAGTTCATAATACCACCATTATGACATCACTACCATCCTCATCACCATGAATAATACCATGATTATGAAATCTCCGCCATCATCATAACCCTTCATAGTAACAGCATTATGACATCACTGGCATCATTGTAACCCTTCATAATACCAGGATTTTGACATCACTGCCATCATCATTACCATGTATAATGCCACCAATATGACATCATCGCCATCTCATACCATGAGTAATACCAGCATTATGACATCACAGACACTGTCTTCATCATCACGCTGAATATCGCCATTATGACATCACTGCCAACATCATCACCAAGAATATTACTACCATTATGAAATCACTGACATCATCATTACTATGAATAATGCCACCATTATGAATCACTGCTATGATTATAACCCTTCATAATACTACCATTATAACATCACCTCGATCATCATTACCATGAATAGTACCACCATTAAGACATCACCGCCATCATCATAACCCTTCATAATTCCACCATTATGACATCACTGCCATCATCATTACAATGAATAATGCCACCATTATGACATCATAGATATGGCCTTCAGCATTATACTGAACAATACCACCACTATGACATCACTGCTGTCATCATAACCCTGCATGATACCACAATTACGACATCGCTGCCATCATCATTACTATGAATAATGCCACCATTATGTCTTTACCACCACCATCATAACCCTTCATAATAACTCCATTATCACATCACTGGCATCATCATAACCCTTCATACTACCACCATTATGACATTCCTTCCATCTCAATATCATGAATAATGCAACCATTGTGAAATCACTGCCATTATCACAACTCTTCTGATACCAGATTTTTAACACTGGATTTCCAGGCTCTTGGTCTTGATGATTCGATGAATTAATCGACAGACCACAGAATGAACAGTGAGGTTTTATTTACAACTCAAAGAACCAAACCTCCTTGCAGGGCAGGATGCAAGTGTTACAACTCTTATGAAAACAACTCTTAAAAGAGGCAAGCCTCTTTGTAGAGCAGGATAGATGTGCTATAGCTCTTACAAAGGACCAAGCTTCTTTGCAGGGCAAGATCAGCAAAGGACCAAGACTCTTTGTAGGGCAGGATCAGCAGTGGAAGTGTTACAGCTACAGCTCTTACAAAGGACCAAGCCTCTTTGCAGGGCAAGATCAGCAAAGGACAAAGCCTCTTTGTAGATCAGGATCAGCAGTAGAAGTCCCACAGCTCTGGCTCCTTCTTCCTGGATGGTCTGCTGGTCTTGCTCTTCTGCTCTATCTTCCTCGAAGGTCTGTGAGAATCTGCCCCAGGCTCTCTGCTCAGGGGCCTTATATAGATGTAATAGCTTAGCTGTGATTGGTCTATGAAATGGACCAATCAGGAGCAGGATTGAAAATGGACCAATCAGGGATGGGCACCAGTGTTTTCCCTTGATTGGCAGGTCCTCTATTGCACTCTACTGGAACCTCTGGGGGAAGAAAGCTCCCCTGCTTGCTCCAGCCTGCCAGTTTCTTTGCCGGCTGCTGTCACCAAGACGAGGTGGCAGTTCCCTTCCCCATGCCCGGCTCAGCTGAGCTGGCTGGGGTGCCACTTTTCCGGTATCATTCCTCCCTCTCCAAGTAGAAACTCTAACTGCTGTTAGAGAAAAGGACGACGACTCTATTTAACTGCTTCCTGCTGAATTGGGGCGATGATGGGAGGGGCAGTTAGGGTTTCTCCAGAGGGAAGAGTGATACCAGGATCTGTGACTGGAACCATCTTTTTGTGGGCAGCATGGTTTGGTGAGATTTCTGAAAAATAGACAGTTAATTAGTAAAAAGGCAAGGTAAGACCAGGTTAGATTAGCGACATTACTTTGGTGATGTTATAGTTTTCTAAATAATAACTTTAAGTTTTCCTTAGGCTCACAAGAATAGGTGGGCTGTGGTTGGCTTTCTTCAGAGTCCTTTTCTGTAGAAGGTGGAGGGTTCCAGGCTTTCACTCGTGAATGATGTATCCAAGAATCTACACCAATAACTTTAACAGCTGTAGAGGAAGACAAGATATCAGGAAAGGGCCCTTCCCAAATTGGGGTTAGGGAAGGTGAGTTAGAGGGAAGAGTTTTGATCAAGACTAGATCCCCAGGAGAGAAAAGTTCCTTTAGAGTTGAATGT